>ML337356.1:403-38167 GCA_005239505.1 Nicotiana paniculata | reverse complement strand
TTAGACCTTTATTATAATTGTTTACACCATATTGTTAGTAATTGTTAGTTTATTACTTTTGTCGGTAGAAATAGTAAAACATCACCAATTAATACTCAAAAGTATTGAGAGAATTGATTAAGTAAAAGTTGCGTATTTTTACGACTTGATTGATACGTAAATTCCCTGTGGGATCGACTCGGGGTGTAATACCCCGGGTTATATTTGCAGCGCCCGTTTAGTCTTTCTATAAGATATAGTTTAGCGTGATCATGGTCCCACTCAGATATGACAGGAGTCCCACCAGAAGTGATGACTCATAAACTAAATGAAGATCCATCCTTCGTAACTGTTAAGCATAAGAAAAGAAAGCAAGGACCATTCAAGAATCAAGTGATTGACGAAGAGGTACAGAAACTCTTGAAAATTGGTTCAATACGAGAGGTAACCGTACCCTAATTGGCTAGCTAACACTGTGGTAGTACCTAAAAATAATGGCAAATGGAGAGTATGCGTAGATTATACTGTCTTAAATAAAGCATGCCCCAAAGATTCATTCTCATTACCACATATAGATCAAATGATTGATGCCACCGCATGTCATGAATTGTTAAGCTTTCTAGATGTGAATTCTGGTTATAATCAGATTAAAATGGATCCCTCAGACGAGGAAAAAACCTCCTTTATTACAAATAGGGGGACTTATTGTTATAAAGTCATGCCTTTTGGCTTAAAAACGTTGGAGCCACCTATCAAAGGCTAGTGACTAAGATGTTACAGGAACATCTGGGAAAAATGATGGAAGTTTACATCGATGACATGCTGGTAAAATCAACATGGGCGAAAGATCATTTCCAGCACCTCTCTATTACCTTTGACATTTTACGTAGGTATAATATGAAGCTGGATCAAGAAAAATGCGATTTTGGCATAGAATCAGGTAAATTCTTGGGTTTCCTTGTATCAAACAGGGGAATATAGGTAAATCCTGATTAAATTAAAGCTATATAAGAAATACTTGATGTACTTATAAACAAAAAAGAAGTTCAAAGACTAATGGGAAGAATTGCAGCCTTAAGAAGATTTATTTCCAAATCTTCCGAGAAAAGTTTTAAATTCTTTGCAGTTCTCAAAAAGCAAAATCTATTCGAATGGACTGAAGAATGTCGACAGGCTCTCAAAGACCTAAAGGCATATCTATCAAAACCTCTATTGTTGTCAAAGCCAAATGAGGGGGAGAGGCTGTCGTCTACCTTGTCGTCTCGAAAATTGTTGTAAGTGCAGTATTGGTAAGGGAGGATAAAGGTAGACATTCTCCTATTTATTATGTAAGTAAGACATTACTAGATGCTGAAACTAGATATCCACATCTGAAAAAGTTAGCCTTAGCTCTAATCATGGCATCTAGAAAATTAAGGCCATACTTTCATGTCATCCAATCACAGTTGTGACCTCGTATCCATTAAGAAACATACTACATAAACAAGAACTATCAAGAAGATTAGCTAAGTGGGCCATAAAATTAAGTGAGCATGAAATAATATATCAGCCTAGGACTGCAATCAAGTCTCAGATCTTAGCTGATTTTGTTGCTGACTTTAGTAATAGCATTGTCCCTGAAGTGAAAGAGTTACAACTCTTTAACGGTGCTAATCCGGGTCTATGGACCCTATTTACCGATGGTTCTTCCAATATAAAAGGTGCCAGTTTAGGCATAGTCTTAATATCACCTACGGGTGAAAATACACGACAGGCTATCAAATGTTATCCTATAACTAACAATGAAGCAGAGTACGAAGCTGTCATTGCAGGACTAGAACTCACACGAGAACTTTCAATCGAGAAAATCATAATCAAAAGCGACTCCCAACTGGTAGTAAATCAGATGCAGGGGACTTACATCGCTCGAGATACTCGGATGCAACAATATCTGGAAAAGGCACGAGAGCTCGTGAGACAATTCAAGACATGGAAGGTAATACAAATACCTAGAGAGGAAAATGCAGAAGCAAATGAATTATCCAACCTCGCAGCAGTCACGGAAGTAACAAACAAAGACAATGCAATTGTCGTTCATCTATTCCATTCAGCGATCGACCAGGACAAAAAGGAGGTAAATTTCAACAATTTAACCTCGGATTGGATAAACAAAATCTTAAATTTTTTGCAAAATGGCACGGTACCTGAAGAAAAGAAAATAGCTCAATCACTTCGCCGCAAAGCTTCACGGTACTGCCTCATTCGCAACTCATTATATTGAAAGATGTTCGGAGGGCCCCTAGTAAAATGCCTCAGACCTAACCAAACGGAGTTTGTGATGAAAGAAGTCCACGAAAGACACTGTGGAAATCACTCAGGGGCGAGATCCTTGGTAAAAACTCTATTGGCCTAAGATGGAAGAAGAGGCCGAGAACTTCGTATCCAAATGGGACAAATGCCAAAGGTTTTCCAATAACATGCATCGACCAGCGGAATTATTGCATCCAATAATATCCTCATGGCCCTTCATGAAACGGGGTATGGACATAGTGGGACCTCTTCCCGGAGCTAAAGGACAGGTACGATTTTTGCTCGTGCTAACCGACTATTTTACAAAATGGGTAGAGGCAGAAGCATTCAAACAGGTGCGAGAAAAGGAAGTTAAAAGCTTCTTATGGAGAAACATAATATGCCGCTTTGGGATACCAATAGAGATCGTGTCTAATAACAGCCCACATTTCATAGGCTCGCAAATCACAGAATTCTTCGAAAGCTGGCAAATCAAACGAATCACTTCAACGCCATACCACCCCGTGGCTAATGTTCAAGTTGAGTCAGCAAATAAAGTCATCATCAACAATCTAAAGAAGCGGCTAGATAAAGCCAAAGGAATATGGCCTGATGAGTTACCAGCGATACTATGGGCATATAGAACAACTTCAAAAATAGCCACGGGAGAAACTCTGTTCGCACTTTTCTATGGCTCAGAAGCCTTAATACCTGTGGATATTGGCGAACCAAGCATAAGGTTTAGAACAGCCACGGAGGAAGCAAACAACGACAAATTGAGGACCAATCTGGACCTGCTCGAACCACGGAGAGAAGCAGCGCTAATACAGATGGCAGCTCAAAAACAAATCATAGAGCGTTATTACAACCGTAAAGATCATCTCAAGTACTTCAAGATTGGGGACTTCGTCCTCAAAAAATTCTTTCAATCAATGAAAGAAGCAGGCGCAGGAAAGCTAAGTCCAAACTGGGAGGACCCTATAAAGTCCGAGGCATAGTTGGGAAGGGCGCCTACGAGCTGGAAGCTATGGACGGCAGAATCCTACCAACAAGTTGGAATGCCATTAACTTGAAGAAGTATTACTTCTAAGGAAAAGAAGTTTATACCCCTGGTTAGGTATCACACGTTCGATTTTATTTTGAACATTTAAAATTTTACTAACCTTTTTAGATGATAGGCATAAAGTTAACCCATCACCAGATGATGATATTAGACCTGCAAAGACGCGAGGAAATAACTGAATTCCTGGTCTAGGGTTACACTTTCTGATGGACGTTTTAAAGGGTTAAGCAGTCATCATCTAAAAACTATATACCTACGAGTCCCGCATGTTTTTCCTTTTCAGGAAAGGACCACAAGGAAAGAATAGTCAAGTACTCGAGATTTCATTCTTCAAAGCTTAAACACTTGGGGTACTATACAGTATGGAAGGCTAAGAAGAAGCAAAGAAGACTATCAAAAAGTCAAAACTCGAGCCTAAAGATCCATCTACCCAACAAGTCGAGTGATATGAGCAGAATCGAAAGAGCCGAAGACTCAAATACAAAGCTGAAGACTCAAATACAAAGCCTGATCCAAAAAACCTTCAAACATGTTCAGGTTGAAAGGAAAAATATTAGCTACGAGGAAGAAATGCACATCTTTGTACATATTCAAAAGAAAACTGTTGTAACCAAAAATAGTTATGGATAAAACATCATCATCATTGTACTCATTCAAAAATTGTTGTAACTAAAAACAGTTACGAAATCTTTGTACTCACATGTAAAAATGTTATCAAATAAAACAGTTACAGATGAAAAAGCATTTCCTCGTGATCATTGAAAACTATTACGAACGAAAAATAGTTGTTCTCTTGTATTAACTCGAAAAAACTGTTACGTACGAAAAACAGTTACATAATACAATTGTACATCAAATCTGTTAAAAGAAAACAGTTGCAACATGAGTTTTAGATGATAATCGAAACACATATAAAATGTTGTGGAAGTTCAAACAAAAACCTTTCCTCAGAAACATTCTTAAACATGTGAAAAATTCCTATCACTCTATTGCATTATTACACCATTATGAAGTTCAGACGTCTTCTTCATTAAGTGTCGATAAAAAAAGGGCCTCTTTCATAAATTTTTCCTACTACAAAAAGACACACATTTTATATGATACCGTGCCTATTACGAAAAGGTACGAGTAATCTAAAGCATTCTATATGAAAAAATCAGAGGTAAAACTAAAACCTCAAAAAATAAAGCATGCAAAAGACTTAAAGAGTAGAATAGAGATTCAGTAACAAAAGTCATATTTTGCATTGATATGATAAAACGGCTAAGTAGAAACTAAGTATTAAATTTATACTTAGCTGTATATATTGTATTTACATTAAGGTGCCCCTAAGTTGTCAGTTGGGGACTTTAAAATATTCAAACTTACCCCCGATGGAGTTGGGGGTAACCACCAATCAAATAAAAAAAAGAAGGGGAACCAACATCTTAATTGCCTTTAGAAGGGGGATCAACTTCTTCGCCGGCAGAGGAAGTAGGAGAAGCTGGAGACGAGGGGACTTGAGCAGCAGGAGCCTCACCTTCGGGTGAAGAGAGATTTTGACCTTGTTGAGATTTCTCCATGGCTTCTTTGATTTTAGCCATTTCAGTGTTAAGGTCGAAACCCTTTTGACTCATTTCCGTCAATGTGTCAAGTCGAGAATTCATATACGCCCAACTGACATCGACAGCTGCCGCCTCCTCAAGAGCTTGGTAATCATTCTCTCATATCATAATCTCATCTCTCAGCCCGTCCCTCTCAGCCTCAATAGCATCTTTGGAGACCCTTAAAGGTGCAACAGACCTCTTCAAGAATTGAATTTTGTCCAAGGCATTGCGATGATCCTCTTGGGTCTGGATCAGAGAGTGCACAAGCTCGCCTGAATACTCTTATGTATGCTCCAGCAAAGCTTTTAAACTCATAGCTTCTTCTGAGGCACGGGACAACTGCTCGGGAAATGAAGACTCAAGAATGCTCTTGTCTTTATCCACCTGGTTAGAAGAAGCCTTCTCCACTTCCAAATCTGCTGCCATGACTCTCATTTGCCGCTCCAAGGTACATTTTTCTTCCTCTAAGGCCTCCATGTCGAGCCTTAAGCATTCATATTGCCCCTTCCAGTTATCAACTTCAGCACACCACTCTTTTATTTCTTGCTCCGTGTTACAAACCCTCTTCATGAGCTCCATGCCTATAAGATTGATCTACAAAAAGGAAATCAATTAAATACGATAATTACATGTACGAGCATGAAATGCAAAAGAATATACTTTACCTTCAAAGATGTATGCACGACCTCATTAGCCCAGGTAAGAGAACTGTGGCTATCCAGTTTGGTCCTCTCTGTTGGGCCTATCAAGGGCTTCAGCCATACCTCAGGCTGACCAGATTTCTTAAAACGATTCCCACCAGCTGGAACCTCTATTAGAACTTGCCGCATCTCCCTGCTGGAAGACCCTAATTCTCTGACAAAAGGCACAGAAGCATGCATAGATGTAGAAGAGACGGGCACGGAAGTCTGGGGAGCTGAGAAAGCCACGGGCAAAGTAGTAACGGGAGCAGTCATAGCCAAGGGAACGGAGGAGGTAATAGGAGCAGATGAAGGAACTTCTCTAAAAGAAGGAGGAAGAACGGCCAAGGGAGCTTCATTAACATCAGGGCCGAAGCCTTCACGAAATAGATGATCCACAGAATCATGCGCAGGAGAGAGAGAAGCATCCTCAAAGGAAGAAGGTCTAACATCAGGCACGGAAGACACTGCCACGGGTGTAGACTCATCATCTAAAATCACCCTCCTTCTATGTGACTTGTGCACCAAGGTGTCCTCCTCTTCTTCTTCTTCTTCTAAGGTCCTAGACCCACCAACCTTCCTCATCGAAGAAGAATAACCAGCAATAATTTCCTGGGCCTGGGCCTGAGCTAGGGACATTTTGGAAGCAGACACAGCAGACACTCCACGGATAGGAAACCCTATCAAAAATAAAGGGTTAAAATGAGAAAGAGATTCGATCAAGGAAAGAAACAAAAACAAAAGATTCACTTACCGTGAGTTTTCACTTTCCAACCGTACTTCAAGGAGAAGTATTTCCAAGACCTTTCTTCCAACGGAGCAATCGACAACAACTTTTCTACCCAACCATGGATACCAGAGACATTCTCAACAGTACCCATGATAGCTGAAAGAAAAAAAATAGCTACGGTGTTAATAAAACACTTAAAGCAAAAAGGAAGAATAACGAATGTGAGCTAAAATGTACTCACGTGCACGATTCCACTTCTCGGGGAAGGGAAGATTTTCTTCACCTGCTAAACCAACAGTGGGCGCAACAACGTATCGAAGGTACCAACCTCTATCCTTATTGTCTTCAGGGGTTACCAGCATTCTTTTACTCCTGGCAGCCAGAGTAAAAATCCCTTGATGAAATAAGGCAGGAGAATAAAGATGAATGAGATGATTAAAGGTAAAAGGAGCCGAGGCTAAAGTAGCTAAACATCTGAGACACGCAACAACCCACCACATAAGAGGACCAACTTGTCCTAAGCAAATTTTGAAGAAACGACAGAGTTCGATGATGACTGGATCAATAGGAGGTTTAAACCCTAAAGTAAAAGGGTAGGTATAAACGTAAGAATACCCCGTCTTTTAAGACGTTATTATTTGGTTCTCATTTGGAACGATGATAGGAAAATCTGACTTCCAAGAACATTCCCTGCGAACAAGGGGAACTAAACCTTCAGTAATAATGGTAGGGTACATATCAGCACTATCAAAGGATAACGACTGATCAACAAGGACCTGACTATCCCTAATGAAGGTAAAATCAGCAGGAATGATTTCATCCACTCGTTGTTCGCGTAAGGGTTCATGATGTTCTCTACCCCTAGACGAAGATATGGAAGCCCTAGCTCTTGGAGAAACTAAAGATCTAGCAGAAGGAGAGGAAGTAATCTAGGAAGAAGAAGAACCTCTTAAAGGGGTAGAGCCTAAACTCCTCAGTCTACCACTTCTCCGGCTCCGTGTCGGAGCAGAAGAAGGGGTCAAATCATCCATATTTATCACTCCTTTAGGTTGGTTCGATGAAGACATATTTACGAAGACAAGAAAAAAAACTCTTTACAAATAAAGAAGACAAGTTAGAAGTGTTTCGTGAAAGTAAATAAAAGAAAAGAGGTATTTATACTTGAAGACAACCGCCAAACATGGGAAAAAACAAAGTCATAATTGAAGGTGTCACTTCGTGACTGATGCAGCCGCAAAAAGCCTTAAAAGGCGCCGAGTAATTGCAAAACCAATCTAGAGGGAACACGTGGATTGAGCATTAGATGGAAATGACAAGCGACGCCTATGTTCAGAGAAGGATACAATGTTTCGAGGTGAAACGGCGGCAAAATATTCCCTCCATAAATGCATATCCACTTACCAAATATTAATCGATAAATAAATGGTAAGTGGGGGGACTATCTGTATTGGTAAAAACAAGAGCTTCACACGTATGATAATTCTTGATGACTCAGCCGGCTACGTGGACCAAGGAAAACATGACAGCTGGACATGATTCTATAAAGAGGTGCGAAGCAAAGAGACACGACTCAATAAACCTACGGAGTAATCAGCTACGAGAAACTCAACCTGATTAAGACAAGGAAGACACACGGTCAGAATGAATCCAGACAAAGCTTAGGGCAGATTCAGATACCCTTAATTAATGACTCACGCGTTACACAACCTTCATGCAACAATTACAGTCATTCTATGTAACGTCCCATTAATGTAATAATTAGTCATTAATGAGCGATCATTGTAAGAGGTAGACGTTGTATTAAGAAATTCCCTATATAAGAGAATAAAATATAACTTGTAAGGACATCTGAACTACGAATACAATACATTTTACTTTTATGTGCATCATATTCTTGTCTATTTACTTACTCCTTTTTATTTATTATTATTTCCTGGATTATCAGAAACTCGTGTTCAAACTAAAAATAGCTTTGGCCAAAGGATCTAATTATTTGGTTAAACAAATATGCTCTGTATACTTGTTACTCAACCACTTATCCTTTTCGATTGCGTTAACACGCTCGATGCGATGGTAGGTTTCTCCACCTAACTTCCTTCTATTTTCAACTACCGGAACAGTCTGACTAGTGTAAATGGGGTTGCTCCCATCTCCATGGATGATCACTTCTTGATGGTTCTGGTCAAACTTTACAGGCTGGTGCAAAGTAGATGTTACATCCCTAGCGGCATGTATTCACGGCCGTCCTAACAGCAGATTATAGGAGGCTGATATGTCTAGCACATGAAACTCAATGTCGAACCAAGTAGGACCCATCTTCAAGCAGAGATTAGTTTCTCCAATGGTAGCCCTTTGAGACCCATCGAACGCTTTCACATTCATAGTCCCTACTCGTATCTCATGTAGGCCTTTGTGAAACCTCTACAGCGTCGTTAATGGGCAAATATTGAGGTTGTATCCTCCATCTATCAAAACTCTGGCGATAAACTTATCTTCGCATTGCACTGTGATGTGCAGTGCCCTGTTATGACTTAACCCTTCAGGTGGTAGCTCGTCTTCATGGAAGGTGATTTTGTGGCTTTCTAGCACCTGCCCCACCATATTGACCATTTCTCCGCTAGTGATATTGTTGGGTACATATGCTTCATTGAACACCTTCATCAGAGCATTCCTGTGTGCCTCAGAATTTTGCAGCAATGACAGGATGGATATCTAGGAGGGAGTCTTGTTCAGATGATCAACGACAGAGTACTACCTTGCTCGCACTTTCCTCTGGAGGTCATATGGACCAGTCTCCACAACGAGCGGTTTACTAGAAGCTTGCTTACTGGTTTGTCTCAAATGTTCAGGTGTATAAACCCTTCCTGTTCTGGTCATCCCTTGTGCAGCATTGGAACTGAAGGGTGGTGTGGATGCCACCGTTATAGTGAAAGGTGTAGCCACCTCCACCTTAAATGGAGCGGGTGTTGCTGTAGGTGGGATTACTTCTACTTCAAAAGGAACGGATGCGTCTACCTCGACTTCAACTGATGGCTACACCTGCACCACAATGGGATTGAGTGTGACTGCAGGAATCTTAGGATCATCACCTTCTCAAATAAGCCCGATTGATCCCTCGGGATCATTCTTCATCAGTTTCTATCACATTGACCCCTTCACCCCTATGATCTGGGAGGGGATTGTTGTGGACATTAGGTGCAGTTTCCTTTGCATGTATGAACTTATTATCAATCAGTGTTTTGATCTTGTCTTTAGAGGTGCGACACTCATCAATAGTGTGTACCTTCATATTGGAATGGTACGCACAGGTCTTGTTTGGATTGACCCATTGAGATGAATTTTCCATTGCCACAGCGGGAATGGGGGTGACATAACCAGCAGTTTTCAATATTTCGTACAACTTGTTGATGGGTTTAGCAATGGCGGTGTACTGTCTGGGTATTTTGCGGTCAAAATTAGGCTTGGGTTTGGTAGTTTGGACGAGTTGGAGGTGACTGATAATAGGATGGTTGGGAATTATAGGTATGGTAGGCGGTAATAGGTTAGGAATATCTGGGAGGTGATAGTTGGTATATGGGTGGAGGTATTTGGTATAGAAATGGAGTTTTCAGGCCTTGGGCAACCATTACTGTTCCCACTTCTTTCTTTTTCGATATACCACCTGATTGCAATGCTTTGTTCGTGGCCTGCAGTGCCTCGAAATTTGTCACCATTCCACTTCTAATACCTTCCTTGATCCTTTGTCCGAGCTTGATGATATCAGAGAACTTATGATTCTCGATAACTATTTACATTTCGTAATATTGTGGATCATGCGCCCTGAGAAAGAACTTGTTCATTTGTTCCTCATCTAATGCCGGCCTGACCTTCGCTGCTTATGACCTCCACCAAGTAGCATACTCGCGGAAATTCTAGTTGACTTATTCTTAAGGTTCTGGATATAGAAAACATCAGGTGCATTCTTTGTGTTGAATCTGAACTTGTCCATGAAATCTGACGCCATGCTCACCCAATTAGCCCATTTCTTGGGATTCTGGTTTATGTACCAAGACAGGGCATCTCTAGTAAGACTTCTCATAAACAGCTTCATGCGAATCCTTTCTTCTTTTCCAACCCCCACGAGCTTGTCGCAGTAAGTCCTAAAATGAACCTTGGGGTCGCCCGTTCCATCAAATATTTCGAACTTGGGAGGTTTGTAACCCTCCGGCAGTTACACATCCGGTTGTATGCACAAATCCTCGTAATTCAGACCTTCAATCCCTTTACCTCCTTCAACACCCTGAACTCGTCTTGTTAGTTTCTTGAGCTCCTCAGCCATGTTCTTGATGAGCAGGTCCTTCTCGGCGGATTCTGGTGTATAGTAGATTGGTTGAGTGGAGTGAGGTAGGGTTTCCACGCATATAGGGTTGTTCTGGTGAATTTCAGAAGTTTGGGTGTAGTGGTGATCATTGGTTGAGTTCTGGAGTTCGGGGATAGGTTGTGGGGTATTTTGAGGAGTGTGATAGGTGTTTTATGGGTATTGAGTCGGGAGATGTTGATTTTGAGGAGGGGTGGTATATTGGTGAGGTGCGAGAGGATTTCTGTGGGTGTTTTTCGGTGCGCTTTGAGGTTCTACAGGGTTCTGGGTGTCTGGGACATTCAGTGTGAGGGAGAGATTTGCCAAGTTACGGACCTGCTCAAGCTCGCCTTGTAGTTCAAATATCTTATGCTCAAGCCGTAAAACCAAATCATTTGGGGCTTGAGTGCCCCGACCATCGGATGTTTCCATATTCTTAACGTGTGCAGTGTTTTCTTTTCTGAAGTCGTTCATGTCATCCATTTTAGCTTTCCCTTTGCCTTTCGGTATACTTGGAGGAGGAGAAAGTGGAGGGCCTCTGGATCTGGTATGATAAGTTGATGATGCCAGTATTCGTGAACCAACCTTGGGGAATGGGAATAATCAAAAAACAAAGAAAAACAAAAGGTAACCAAGTCAATAAGGGTTCCAAAAAGAGTATTTGCAATATTTAAACACATAGTGCGGGAATGTAAATTCGCGCCCTAATTTGGGAGCCTCATTGTGCCCGAGGTAGGCCTAGCGACAAGTTGACTTGGAGAACTTCAGTGCCAATAATTGCCTCATTTCATTAATGTAAAATAGAGGAATCTAAAACGACACTAAACAAGATAAGTCACTAATGGCACTTGCCCTTATTACATTTGAAAAGCAAATAAACCTAATCTACTTGGTCCTAGAAGGACCTTCCCCAGGCTTGATACTTTTGGATCCATCGATGAGATTCCCCAGGTCGGACATGCCCAGCATCAAGTATACCCTCGCTAGATATCCTCATTCGCTTCCCTCAGCATTCTGGAAGTTGACGACTATCTTCCTCGTCTTCTCCTCCAGCTCCATCAGACCCTGCTCCACCTATTCCAGCCTCTCATTAGACTTGATAGCCATTTCCCTCCATTCATTGATAAGTTCCATGTCAGTCTTGTGTTGCTCCAGATGCTCGGCCTCGGACTCATGAACCCTTTTGCGCAGTTTGTTGTATTTTACTTGGGCTTCAGCAACTTCGTCTATGACCCTATTTCCTCGACCGATACCCGGCTCAACTATTCTTGTTGTGCTATCTTCCAACTATGATGGGTAAAAGCACACATTCCCTGCGTGATATCGGTCTGGTTCGATGGTGTCCCTTTCTACAATAATCTTTAGGTGCCACATATGCTGAGCTTCACATTTGTATGGGAGGTCGTCATCCTGAAAATCTTCCCTATAATGACTCATTTTAACGACCCGCGGTATGACTTTCTTCCTGCCTTCTTGTCTCATAACCCTGATGGGAACATAAGGGTATATGCCTATTTGAGCTTTGAAGAATGAAATATCGAGCACTTGACTATTCCTTTCTTGTGGTCCTTTTCCTGAAAAAGAAACCAAGTGCGGAGCGTCCCTAGATCTGATGATGAACTCGTCATTAGGTAACGATTCGAACATCCATTGAACCTGATCCTCAGCCAATTATTGAAAACTTGTACCCACTCTGTAGCACTCTCTGGTTGAGCAAACTTGTCTGGGATATAGGTCATTCTCTTAGGATGATGGAAAGCTGTATGATCATTCCATGGCCTTTGTGGAAACTCTTGATGGTATTGACCTCTCTGGATATGCTCTAACAACCAAACCTGTAGCAGCATATTACAACCCTCGAAGTGTTTGAATCCCTTCTGGAAGCGGTCCAAGGCCCGATATATGTATTCTATGATCATTCAATGGTAGATGTTTGCTCCTCGATCCCCTCATTTGGGTTTTTGTTACCATGGCCAGTCTGGTATGGATTTTGTCCCCTTGCATCGGAAACACTATCATACCCAGGAAGCAAACGATGAACAAAAAAACCCTGGGGTGAATACAACCCAAGGAAGTGATAGAGAATTCAGCATGGTATATACGATAGGAATTTCTATGACCATATAGTTCATAGAGATAGTCAAAGGGTATGTAGGATTTCTTCAGGCACTCCGAATCGTCGTTCTTTTTCGGACCCGTCATTTTCAGAAACCCCCTAGCGGTACGGTTTTCTGGCACCAATAAACCGGGACTGTCCCAAGGCAGTCCAGAGAATCCCCCTATTTCTTCCAAGAGAGGGGTCATTTCTATGTTTCCAAAGCGAAACACGGATCTTTCTCCGTCCCAGAACATTGTGGCAGCTTCAATCAACATATTATTCGGTTGGATGTCCAATAAAGAAGGCAAATTTCCCAGGACCTTTTTCACATGCTTTTTGTCACTTGATGAAAGATCTTCCCACCAATCTAGCAACAATGGTGGTATGTTACGGACCATGCCGAACCTGGGGACTTCGTGCCTCATTTTCTGCAAAACAAATAAGGTTAGACCCTTTCCCCCTCCAGATTCGACTATTTATACATCAGTGATTAGCATATTGGCATTTATTTCTCCAAATTAATGCACAGATCGTGGTTGCATCCGTTGGGATTATGGAAACCCCGGCGGACTTTTGGACAAGGCTTTTCTTAAAGGGTTAATATGTGGACAACATATTAACCCTGGCTAGGTTTGACCATGATGCATGTACAATAAAACACAGTAAGGTTTCTATAGAGGTCTAGACGGGTACCCTCAAGAGGACAACTTGAGGGGGAAAGGCACGGAACCGTCGACTACACCCCTCATCGACTAGTTTTACCGCAAATAAGCTTTTCCGAATTCAAAGGGATGATATATAGGAAGAGCGCAAACACTCATCAAGCGTTGCTATGGAATTGATTACACACGAGTGGAATATGATGTTGAGCATGATTTATGCATCAGAAAATAGCATGGTGTCACGTATTTGCACGTTAGAAAATGATAAATGCAGTATTTAATAATTGAAAAGGCGTTTTAAGAAAGAAAACAAAGAGACAAGTCAGTTTCCATAGTAAAAAGGAAATCATAAATGTTTGAAAATAGGCAATTAAATTCACATAAATGGGAAAAGGGAAACGGTGCGCACATATTAACAGAATAAAGCATGCTTAAAGACTAATTCACAAAAACCAAGTCTGTTATGGTAAGAGCCTAAGGGTTATTCCAAGCAGAGTCGCCATGCTGTCATGCCCCCTTTTTTCCTCGTGGAATCCGGGTTTCGACATTTCTGAGACAACTCCTTCCCTTTTGGGATGGGATATGGGATTTGAAGAGTCGCCACCTAACGGATTAACTAATTTGCATCACCAGAGATCAGGTAAGGGCTCGAAATTACCTTGAGGGGAAGGTGTTAGGCACCCCTCGAGGTCCACAACAGTGGGTCCCGGCCGAACTTAATTAAGTGAATTAGTCTTAAAGGAAAATAAAGCAATTTGGATAACTATACATTACTTTAAGCACGATTAAAGGGGTTCTAGGTTTTTAAGCCTATAGGATCATTTCCATGCAATACTTGGTAACTTTCCCCAAGTTGGGGTTCTACACATAGCATTAGCGCATGGGTCATCATCTCCTTTACTACCCAATTACTATCTTTCAATGATTGCCTAAGCATTCTAATAGCTTCTAACTCGTGCCTTATGTGTGCACTACCCGTCCCTTACCTATGGTCCGGGAGGTGTTTAGGACATCTATTTAAGGTAGTTCTAGACTGACCTATGTTGCTTAAAATGAGAAAAATCTAGGCGACAAACAAAATTAAGATAGGACTATCATGTAAGGAGTAAATAAGGGCTCATGTTAACCTCCACAAGTAACAACAAATGCACGTAGTTCAATCGGTAAATTTCATTAATTTAGGATCCTATAGGCAGGATATCTAGATGGGCATAAACAGAACGTAAGAAACCAGTTTATTAAAACGAGCATTGGGACCTACTGGCTTGCCTACCACTAATTTGATTAAATTCTGAATCTGGGCAAATTTTAAGCAGCAAGAGATCACAGTTCTTAGACCCAGAAATCTTAATAACCCTACAAGTTTGCCTAAGTGATAACCAGAACAGAATCCTATGGGCATGGCATCTACAATTGTTAATTATAGACCTATAATATGGTTTCTGAGCGAGTTACTGATTTTAACTCATGAAAACAGATTTTATCTCTTTAGATCCTATAGGCATGCTTTCTAATTTTGTAGAATTAATTAACTCCTATAGGCATGATTTCTAAGTATTGAAACTGATTTGTTTATTTCCTATAGACATGGTATCTAAATTGAAGAAAACTGATTTTTATATCTCCTATAGGCATGGAATTTATGTGGGCAGAAACTTTAAACAAATTTCCAGGTAAGTTTATTAATTCGCACAAATATGATCCTATATACATGATCACTAATGCACATTGAGATTGGAAATATATGTAGATCCTAAGAACATGGATTCTAATGCAAAATTACCAAAAGACCTATAGGGAGTGTCTCTAATATGCATGATCACAAACAATCAAGAAAACATCCTATAGGCAGAATTTCTACATGATTAGTAACACTCACACAATCAACACAATAAACCTATAGGCAGGATTTCTACCCGAGTTTTGAACAAAGATATATAACCCCCCCCCCTAGCTTTTACTAATAACCCCAGCTCTGTTTATTACAGTGATTATTACATTATTACAGCCCAATAATTAATAAATTACATAACAAAATTCATTATACTATAGGGAGTCTTTATAGTCCCAATATAACCTGAGAACCAGACCTTCAAGCAAAGCGGATCTGAATCATAATGGTGGTCCATCCATTGATACACAAAATTGGACTTCTGGTGTGTCAAAGTTCCCAAGGGCCTCAGGAATCCCAGACAATGCTCACACTAGACCCTTACTTAGAGAAATAGTTTGTAAAAGATTGGAAGACCAGCCCCAATATATCAGAGTTCGGAGGAGTCTCAAGGACCCTAGGCAGTGCTCACACTGGGGGTGGTAGGAACCTAGATAACTAAGAGTAGAAGTTTGAAAAGCAGTACATAGGGGGTAGGGAAATAGATTTAGAAAACAATTTGATTTTTAGGAGCAAACAGGTTCAATTTACAGGACTGCAAACAAAACTCCACCTAGAACAAACAGAATCCATATTTAGCATATGGTTCAAACATATTGGTACTAGTTAAGACATAAATACTGTACCAGTATTTAAAGAAATCACAAAAAAAAAAGAGCAAGGATACTTGAACTAATAGACAGAATTGGCACCATATTACATGTTGCAGAACAGGGAACATACAACTTATTAAGCAAGGTTTCACATTATTGTGAATAACTTAGTTTATTAATCATCATCATATAAGAATATATCAAGCATGATGATATTTGAAATGAAATATGCAAATAAGCACATAGAACAGAGTAGGTTAACATGAATTAAAGCATACTAGTTTATAAAGAAGTAAACAGGAATCATGGATTAGAAAGAAGCATGATAAGGTTGAAATAAACTAACCACATAAACATTTAGAATAGAACAAGATAACAGGAGTTAAGGCATACCAGTTAGGAAAAAAGTAAACAAGAATGTGATGGCAATTGGAATCCAAAGAGTCTAGCCTTGGCTTTCAGCCGGCTAAACAGCGCAGCAAACAAGAGTAATAGAAAGGACTCAAGTTTATGAGAGGATAGGCAGCTTTGAGAGTTTTTGAATTGTAAGAATTGTTCAGTAAAGAAGTTGTGTGTGTCAGTGTAAGAGACTTAGTGTAAGTGTAAGTGTGTAAGCGTATTTGAAATCATAACAATGAAAGGCTTGTTCAGCATACAGTAGAGTAAAACCAAATAAAGGAAGGAAAATCAATGGCACCCAAATAAGGTGCAAATATCCATTAATCAGTCAATTAGGGTTAACACAACTTAATTAATTAGCAGGCATGAATAAGGTTAAATAAGGTAAGAGGTAAGTTCAGAGATCAATTATAAAATCGGCCGCAACAATCAAAGCACATAAATCAGGCTAGCAAGAGAATTAAGGAAAGTAGCACCAATTATGAATCACACATAAGGAAAGAATAGGTAAAAATCTATTGAGGAATTATCGATTTTAAAGGAAAGACAATTTCAGACCCTAATTAGGCAAGTAAATCAATTAATCACTTTAATTGACAGGGCTAAGGCAAACAGTCAAAACATTATAAAAAACAGTTGAGTAATTAAAAACCCTAAGCATATCAAAAACATAAAGATGAAACTCAAGTAAAAATCAGTCGAAATAGTAGAGAAGAAAATCAGAGTTGAAACGTCTAAGCGTTTAAACGTTTTTGCAGAAAACCTATTAGAAATAAAAACCCTAGCTTTAGGAAAAAATGAAATCGGTTGACAATAATAGTAAAAACAGAAGAATCTTAAAGGAAAAATACCAAACAAACTCAAATCGCTTTAGATCTAAAGAGATCTGAACTGATTTAGCCAGAAATAGTTAGGTTTACGAAAATAAAAAGAAGTGAATTAAAATCTGGTTTGAACCAGAGATTTGAAACCGTAAAAACATGAAGACACTAGTACTCACAGACATAGGAGTGAATATAGACGGAGTCGAGAAGACGAGATATTTTGAACCAAATCTTGTTTGAATCCCTTGATATTCCATCAAGTAACATGACGACCACAACACCAATAGAGATAAGAGGCCGGATAAGGCCTGAAATTGAAGAGAAACCCCATGAATCAAGGGGATATTAGTGACTGCGGGCTAGGGTTAGAAAGGGGGGTGAGATAGAAGAGAGACGAGAAGGAGTTTCAAGGTCGGCGGGTTTGGAAAAATGGGGTAGGGTTTAGGAGGTTAGTCTAGTTAAAAAAGGAAAGAGTATTTTGGACTGTTGATCTTCTAAGATCAATGGCCAGGATTAGTTTTAGGCTGGGGAAGGTATGGATAATGGGTTATTGGGTTTGGGTATTAGATCAGGGTTAGAATAATTGGGTTGGGGTGGTTATTGGGCTGGAGTCCGAATTTAAATAAAAAGGGACTATATTTTAAATACCCATTTAATTTTAAAAAAATAATTTATAAAAATATTTAATAAATTATGAAAAATTCTACTTGTGTATGAAAATGATTTAAAATAATTACTTAATAATATAAAAAGTCATTTTCGTGTAAATAAAGTAACTATGCATACATGGGCTATTATTGCAAAGTTATTGCAATTATAACCTCAAAATATAAATATAAGTATACATAAAATAATTAAAGCTTAATATATATATAAATATAAATAATAAAAATTAAGCAATAAATTTATTATAAAATCATTTGTAATGCAATTAGTAATTATTTAGATAATAAAATAATGGAATAAATTAATTCAAAATCCTTTAAAATTACAGAAAACTATGGAAAAATACTAATTGATGCTCATGCATTATTTTGGAAATATTTATGCATTTTGAAAATAATAAAGGGAAAAATTGGGTATCAATAAAGCATATCAGAGATTGACAGTATGATGACCCTCACTTGATAGTCCTTAGGGACACAGTTTGGCACGGTGGTACCAAGCAGGTTAAGGTTGGAGATGACGGTGTTTTGAGGATGCAGGGTCGTGTATGTGTGACCAATGTTGATGGGCTTCATGAGTTGATCCTTGAAGAAGCTCACAGTTCTCGGTATTCTATTAACTCGGGCGCTTCCAAGATGTACCGAGATACGGCAACATTACTGGTGGAGGAGGATGAAGAAGGATATAATTGCCTATGTGGCTCGGTTCTTGAATTGTCAGCAGGTGAAATATGAGCATCAGAGGCCCGGTGGTTTGCTTCAGCAGATGGAGATTCCTGAGTGGAAGTTGGAGCGTATCACCATGGACTTTGTTGTTGGACTCCCATGGACTCAGAGGAAGTTCGACACTGTGTGGGTTATTATGTATAGGCTGACTAAGTCAGCACACTTCATTCATGTGACAGTTTCCTATTCCTCGGAGCGGTTAGCAGAGATTTATATTCGAGAGATTGTCCTTAAGGTGTGTCAGTGTCTATCATTTCTGATCGAGGTACGCAGTTTACCTCGCATTTTTGGAGGGCAGTACAGCGTAATTTGGGTACGCGGGTTGAGTTGAGCACAACATTCCATCCTCAGACGGACGGGCAATGCGAGCGTACTATTCAGATCTTGGAGGATATGCTCTGCACTTGTGTTATGGATTTCGGAGGATCGTGGGATCAATTCTTTCCCCTTTCAGAGTTCGCCTACAATAACAGTTACCAGTCGAGCATTTAGATGGCTCCCTATGAAGCATTATATGGTAGATGGTATAGGTCATCAATTGGGTGGTTTGAGCCGGGGGAGGCTCGGTTGTTGGGTACAGATTTAGTTCAGGAGGCCTTGAGAAAGGTCAAGATTATACAGGATCGACTTCGTACAGCTCAGTACAGGCAGAAGAGTTATGCCGACCGTAGAGTTCGTGATGTGGTATTCATGGTTGGGGAGAGTATTTCTTCGGGTATCGCCCATGAAGGGTGTCATGAGGTTTGGGAAGAAGGTCAAGTTGAGCCCTAGGTATATCGGGCCATTTGAGATTCTTGATAGAGTGGGAGAGGTGGCTTATAGACTTGTGTTGTATCCAGGGTTATCATCAGTTCATCCAGTATTCCATGTGTCCATGCTCCGGAAGTATCATGGCGACCCGTCCCACGTGTTAAATTTAAGCTCTGTCCAGTTGGACAATGATTTGACTTATGAGGAGGAGACAGTAGCCATTCTAGACCGGCATGTTCGTCAGTTGAGGTTGAAGAGTTATCCATCAGTTCGAGTGTAGTGGGAGGTCAGCCTGTTGAGGCAGCTACTTGGGAGTCTGAGTCGGACATGCGGAGTAGATATCCCCACTTGTTCGCCAATTCAGGTACTTTCTATGTCCGTTCGACGATGAGCGTTTGTTTTAGAGGTGGATATTGGACCCAAGGGGTCATCTTGTGTTTTAGGATTTTTATTCCACGCTTATCAGCTTTAAAACCCTTATAATTTTCCTTCTCGATTTGCATGCGCAGTCTGAGCGTATTTCTGGAAAGCATTTATATGAAAAATAGAATAAATAATAATATTTGGAGATTTAAAATGATTTTAGTTTATTTTGGTCAACGTTTTGAGAAAACAGACTTGTACCTGTGTTCCGACGGTCCTAGTGGGTCTATATTAAAATATGGGCTTGGGAGTATGCCCGAAATCGAATTCTGAGGTCCATAGCCCGAGAAATAAATTTTTGACTAAAATTAAATTTCAGAAAATTTATGCTTTTGAAGTATGTAATTTATGCTTGATTTTGATGGTATCGGACCCGTATTTTGGTTTCGGAGCCCGGTACAAGTCCGTTATAATATCTAGACCATGTCTGTGAAATTTTGTGAGAAACGGAGTTTATATGATGTGATTCGGACCCTCGGTTGAGAAAATAGAAACTTTAAGTGTTCTTGAGAATTTTATTGATTTTGATGTTAAATTCGTAGTTTGAGGGGTTATTTTAACGATTTGATCGCACGAGCAAGTCCGTATGATATTTGGACTTGTGTGCATGTTCGGTTTGGAGCCCCAAGGACTCGGGTGCCATTCAGGCGATGCACGAGTTGAGTTAAAGCTCAACCAAGGCTGCTGGTGCACCAGATCTGGTGTGCCCGCACCTGTGACCCTCGCAAGTGCGAGCGACAGCCCGCAGGTGCGACCCAGGCCTCTTCTTCGATCTCCGCAAATGCGGACTCCTCATCGTAGGAGCGGGACCGCAGAAGAGGAACCCCGTCCGCAGGTGTGGCCCCAATGGCCCAGTCCCTTTCCGCAGAAGCGGAAGCCCTATCCGCACGTGCAGATTTGCAGATGCGACCGAAGCCCTTTTCTTCTTATTTTCAAAGGGATAGGCGACCTAGGGCAATTTCTCTAAGGTTATTTCTTCCCCAAAACATAGGTAAGTGTTCCTTAACTTGTTTCCTTCAATCTTTTACTTCTTTTACAAGGATTAAACCTAGAATCTAGGAGTTTTATGGTAGAAATTGGGGGTTTGGGTAGAATTAGGGATTTTTATTGGAAATTGGACCTCAATTTGGGGTCGAATTTCAAAATTAATTGCATATTCGGGCTCGGGGGTGAATGGGTAAACGGATTTTGGTTCAAACTTCGAGTTTTGACCAAGCGCGCCCAAGGTCGATTTTTGAATTCTTTTGGGAAATTTCGGGAAAATCAGTAATTATTCATTAAATATGATTCCTTTAGAGATAATTGATAGTATTAAGCTAATTAAGAATAGATACGAGTGAGGAGGTGAATTCCAAAGGAAAAACGGTACTTGAGCAGTGAGTGGCCTACGAATCGAGGTAATTGTTATGTCTAACTTTGGCTTGAGGGAATAGGTATTATGTGTTTATTTGCTACGTGTTAGTTGTTGAATACGAGGTATAGGTGAGGTGATGAGTATTTATGCGCTGTCATCAGGTCATAGCATGCGAGTGAAATTCTATCCTTTATAAATTTGGCAGTCTTAAAATCCTATTATCCATACATATTGTTGTTATTGAAATGTTGGGAGACTTAAATCCAGTTCCTCCGAGGTGTGATAAAGTTGTAAATATTGATTCAAAGTTGAGATTTAAATTGTGATATTAATCATTGATGAAATATTGATTTCTATGCGACACCCCTATCTATTCTTTGTTATTGATTCTGTGATTTGTGAGAAAGAGTGTAAAGCACGAAGAGTGATGTCATACATGATTTATTTATATCGCGAGGAAGAGTGTAAATCACGAAGGGTGGACGTGCCATGATATGTGAGTGTTAATGCACGAAGGGTGATGTTGTGCCATGATATGATAGTGATAAATCACGAGGGTGATGCCATGTATATTGTGAGAGGTTTAATGCACGAAGGGTGATGTCGTGTCGTTCTATCTATATATTGGTGAGGTTGATAGTAAAAGCACGAAGGATGATGTCGTGCAGTTTCCCTTTATTGTCTTAATTGCTTAATTTAATTGTGGATTTTTGTTTAAATTGTGTCTTTTATTGTTTATCATTCCTTATATTGTGATTCCCCATTAAATGTTCCCTTCCCGTCATTCCTACTTTATTTCTTTGTTTACCGTTGTTGCCATTAGCATGATTATATTGTTAAGGTTTTATGTGGTGTCATGTCCTAGCCTCATCATTACTTCGTCGAGGTTAGGCTCGACACTTACCAGTACATGGGGTCGGTTGTACTGATGATGGACTCTGCACTTTCTGTGCAGATCTAGGTATCGGTCTGAGCTGACTCAGAGATCGTAGCTGGTATTGCGTAGGAGACCCAAGGTAGATCTGCCGACGTCCGCAGATTCCTAGAGTCCCCTCCTTGATTTTCATTCATTGTTTTCTTTAGTTTCATACACAGTTGTATTTCTTCATTTCAGCAAATATTTGTAGTTATTCTTAGTAGTATGTGAATTGTGACACCAGACCCAGGGTGCTAGACATATAGATTTCACATGCGGAGTATTATCATGCAAGTTTCGTTTCTTACTTTAGTTATTATGTTTGAGTTGTAGTGGTTCTCAGTATTTTGGTAACATTATTATATTGCAAACTTCTAATGTTGGCTTGCCTAGCAAGTGTAATGTTAGGTGCCATCGCGGTCCCGACGGTGGGAATTCGGGTCGTGAGATGGCTCTCACAAGGTGAGTGCATAAACTGACTCAGAAATTAAACTGAGTAAGATAAATCAGGCCTAGTGCTGATAAGGAAGTTTAGCTTCCCAACCAACTTCCGATATACAAGAGGATTAGACAAAGGATTCCCAGTAGTAGAAGTTAACTTGCAAGGCACAGGCAATGGACCAGAAACAGGAGAAAGATCATGAGAATCAAATTCAGTTAACATATCAAGAAAAAATTTACGTTGCGTAATGATAACACCAGCAGATTCTCTAAGAACTTCTAGACCAATAAAGTAATGCAAGATACCCAAATATTTGATACGAAATTTTTTATCCAAAAATAATTTAAGAGAAGTTATCTCGGTAGTGTCATTTCCAGTTATCAAAACATAATCAACATAAACCACCAAAATAACAATGGAAGAGGAATAATGCTTCAGAAAGAGAGAATAGTCATTTCTAGAGACAACGTAACCCCTAGAGCACAAAGCATCAGACAACTTAGAATACTACTGTCTAGATGCTTGTTTGAGGCCATAGAAATATTTCCCAAGTTTGCAAACCATAGAAGGATCAGGTACAGTCATGCCTTGGGGTATTTTCATATAGACTTCTTCCTCAAGATCCCCATGTAAAAAGGCATTATTAATGTCGAGTTGGAACATATCCCAACTCTTTTTAACAGCTACCGCAATAACACTCCTAATGTTATCAGCTATGCGTCACGTCGTGGCAGAATTGGCCTGGTTTCTCGTTTGTTTTCTAAGTTAACTGTTACTTATGTGGTACCATTTCCTCTTCACTGTGAGAGCCAATCCATAATTTACATTGCCAAGAACCCAGTTTTTCACGAAATAACAAAGAACATTGACTTGGATTGCCACTTTGTTCATGAAAAACTCCGTGAAGGACTTATTTCCCTATCTTTTATCCCCACGAAGTTGCATCTAGCTGACATGCTTATGAATTTTTTATCTGGTGCTTAGTTTCGTACAATACTTGGCAAGTTGAGGGTTGGTCATCATCACCCGCCAATTTGAGGGGGGTGGTTTTGAGTTGTATTTTCCAATAAAAGGCCTACAACTTGAAATCAGAATTAGTAGACATGAAAAGGCGTTGCCCGACAGTCCCCTTAACATAGTGGAGTACACGCAAGGTAGCTTGTAAATGTCTCTCACAATGCATAAATTGACTGAGAAGTTGAAGTGAGTAAGATAAATCAGGCCTGATGTTGGTAAGGAAGTTTAGCTTCCCAACCAACTTGCGATATACAATAGGATTACACAAAGGATTCCCAGCAGTGGAAGCTAACTTGCAAGGCACACACAATGGAGCAAAAACAGGAAAAGATCATGAGAATCAAATTCAGTTAGCATATCAAGAGAAAATTTATGTTGCGTAGTGATAACACCAGCAGATTCTCTAAGAACGTTTAGACCAAGAAATTAATGCAAGATACCCAAATCTTTGATACGAAACTTTTGATCCAAAAATGATTTAAGAGAAGTTATCTCGGTAGTGTCATTTCAAGTTACCAAAACATCATCAACATAAACCGCCACAATAATAATGGAAGAGGAAGAATGCTTCAGAAAGAGATAATAATCATTTCTAGAGACAACGTAACCCCTAGAGCACAAAGCTTCAGAAAACTTAGAATACCACTGTCTAGATGCTTGTTTGAGTCCATACAAGGATTTCCCAAGTTTGCAAACCATAGAAGGATCAGGTACAATCATGCCTTGGGGTATTTTCATATAGACCTCTTCCTCAAGATCCCATGTAAAAGGTATTATTAACATCAAGTTGGAACATATCCCAACCCTTTTTAACAGCTACTGCAATAACACTCCTAATGGTGGTCATTTGACCACGGGGGAAAAACTGTCAATGTAATCAATACCCTCTTGTTGGGTGTCTCACCTTAACACTAGCCTTGATTTAAATATCTCAATACTACCATCCGCCTTGTGCTTGATTTTATAGGCCAACTTATTACCAATCGGCTTCTTGCCAGGAGGCAAAGGCACAATGGTCCAGGTTTGATTGGATTCAAGAGCTTCAAACTCTTTAAGCATGGCTTCTTGCCATGCTGGATGTAAAACGATCTGGTGAAAACTAGTGGGTTCCTGAACAATGTCCAGATTCTTTACAAAAGACTGATTCTGTGTTTCATAGAGAACTGAGGCAAAGATGCTTAGGGAAGGAGGAGGTATTAGTTAAGGTAGAAATTGGAGAAGAAGAAGAGATCGTACACACATAATCTTGCAAATGAGGAGGAGGATTATGTGGTCTACTTGATCCTCTTAAAGGGATTGGAGAGGAGGAAGAAGTGGTAGGGGAGGAAGTAGACATGACAGGACATGAGGAAGTGGGAGGAGAGGAAGTAGGAGGATAAGAAATAATGGTAGGTGAGGAATAGGTAGAGTCATAAGTACCTTCAAAATCATGTACACTACCACCATTAACAATAGAATATTCACCAACATCAATATCAATATGCATTGAGTTGGGGATAGAAGGAAAAAAGGATGGAGAAGAAGAAGAATGGGCTGAAGTGTAAGGAAAAATTATTTCATGAAACACAACATCTCTGAAAATAAAAACTTTCTTAGTGTGAAGGTCAATCACCCAATAACCTTTCTTGCCAAATGGTAGCCAAGAAAAACACAAGTTGTTGCCCGAGGCTGAAATTTATCCCTTAGTTGTTTAGAGTTGTGGTATAGCACAAACACCCAAAAGCTTTGAGGTGAGAATAAGAGTGAGAAGATCCAAATAAAATCTCATTAGGGTATTTACCATGCAAAACAGAAAGAGGGAATCTATTCACTAAGTAAGTGGCACAAAGCAAACAGTCACCCCAAAAAGAAGTTGGCAAGCCATATTGGAACAAAAGTACCCTAGCTATCTTTAAATGATGCTTGTGTTTCCTTTCGACGACTCCATTCTATTGGGGATTGTAAGGACAAGAATTTTGGTGAATAATTCCCTTGAAGCCAGAAAGACAGAATTTTCATGACTGGACCCTAACTCAAATGCATTGTCAGACCTCAGAATCTTAACCTTAGCACCAAATTGTGTTTTCACCATAAAAAAAAGCTTTCAAAATTGTGAAAGCATTACTTTTGCAACTCAAAAGATGAGTCCAAGTAACTCTGTTGTAATCATCAAGCACTATGAGAAAGTACTTATGACCAGAATATGTAGCGGTGATAAGGACCCCAAGTATCAATATGAACTAGATCAAAAACAACTTTGAAAGAAATAGAGTTGTGAGGAAAAGATAGTCTTTGTTGTTTAGTTATTGGAAAAATATTACAAATAAAAGGTTGTTTAGTCCAGCCAGGAAAAGACAAATTGGGAATCTTTTGCAACTTAGAAAATGGAATATGACCAAGTCTATGATGCCAAAGTTGAACATCTTTATTTATAGAACCAGCAACATTACAAGAAGAATTATTGATGGTATTTACAGGTGCAAAACATGAAATAGAATCACTCATGGTATTTATAATTGTAGGAATAGGAGTGAAAATACTAGAATGTTGATGGCTGGTAGAATTTTCAAGCATAGAGTTGTCCAGTACGTAGAGACCTTCAAATAGTATACCAAGAGCGAGTGGCCTCTTCTGAGAAAGGACCTGCAGCAGAAGACAGGAATCAGGTGTAAAAAGAGCATTATCTCGTATATGAGAACACAACTTATGCACTAAGAGTAAGTTGTATTTGAAGTTGGGTACAAAGAGGAAATTTGTTAAAGTGATAGAGGAGGTTAAAGCTTGTGATCCTGTATAGTTAACCTTAACCTTATAACCATTGGAAGATTAATGAGATATGGAACTGATAACACATGTAGATTAGAAAGGAAGGACTTGTTTGAGGTCATGTGATCTGTCGCCCTAGAATCTATAATCCAATAATCAGTATAAATTTTAGAACTAAGACAAATAAAAGAACCACAACTAGCATGAAAGAAATAAGGCATTTTACCAGCAAAATATGTAGAAGCAGTCGAAGGCTCAGGAGACACATGTTGTTTTTCCGGATTAACACAAGCATGATACAGCAGTGAGACCAAATCTTGCAATTGTTGAAAGTGTTGTGGTGTTAAAGTACCACTAACATAAGAGGAAGTTTGTCGGGGAGCATCACCATACTGGTTAGTATTACCAACACGAGGTGAACTCCCAGTCTGAACAGAAACAGCCATTATACACTTGTTCTTGGTGAACTTAAACTCTGAAAGGAAGCCATTCAACCTATAGCATTTGTCTATAGTATGACCAGATTTTTTACAATATTTACATGACACATTAGAGTTCTTCTAGCCAGACAAGTTGAGTTTAGAAGGAATTTTTTGTCCATAAAAAGAAGCAGACTCAGGAACAATATAAGAGATAGACTGTACTTCAAATTGTGTCTTGTCTTGGAGAAGCATAGAATATGCTTGGCTGATGCTAGGAACAGGTTTTGCCATAGTGATATTTCTCCTTGCTCTACTATAAATATCATTAAGTCCCATTAAGAATTGGTTAAGCCTCTGAGTACTTTTATTTCTCCTGTCCAACTTGTATTCTGGACAGATATTGTATTTTATTTCATATTCTTAGTTGATGTTCATGCACTTGTGACACCGGGTTTTGGGATGATTATGGGTTATTCTGTATTGGAAATTGTTAAAATATCATTATTTACTCTGTACTTTTCCCTCTATTTCTATTTAATTAAAGGAAATATGATTTCAAAAATATTAAAATGAGAATCAAGTTTAGTATTTATTGTTGGCTTGCCTGACAGTGGTGTCTGGCAGCATCACGACCTTAGTGGATTTCTAGGTCGTGACAACATGGTATCAGAGCACTAGGTTCACATAGGTCTCACGAGTCATGAGCAAGTCTAGTAGAGTCTTGCGGATCGGTACATAGACGTTTGTACTTATCTTCGAGAGGCTACAGGACTGTTAGGAGCACTTCTCTTCTTGATTCCTCATCGTGCGATTTGATTTCTTTGAGGCTTATGCCTTTATTTCCTTCCAACTCAATCTTATGCGATGTGAAGCGCTTTTTATCAATTGGGAATAGAGAAAATTGTAATGGTAATGCAGATGCGGTGCAGGATGTTTCTCCCTGTGTAATCGAATTGGCTATTGTCATCGCCTTGCGAAAGAATGTTCTATCATTTCAGCTCAGTATCAGTACTGCCTATGATTGCTATCTCATAATGTTGTTGTAATGGTAGGGTGCTTAATTATGGATCGAGGCAGTGAATGACTTGAAAGGAGGATTTCTCAGCACATAATTTAGAGGTTCAATGTTTATATCTAGCAAAGGAAAGGCAACCGAACTATGACTGTTCAGATTTGGGTTGATGGAGTAATGAGACTTGGTATTTTAAAACGTGGTGGAATTTTCATCTATAATGTAGTGTCATTATCCTTATTTGAAGTATTACGATTTGCCGGTGTAATGGCCTCCTTGATTCGCCTACGGGGCAGGGTGCTCTGAAATGGTGCCTGAGAACAAGTTGTCAGAGATAGCGGTATGTAGCGGTTTCGGGATCGAATTTTTCTAAAATTGATGGCTCGAGAAAAATGATCTTCAAGGAGGCTTAGAGTTGGTGGAAATTGGTCAGATCAGGTTCCGCAGGGTTGGATTATTATTTTAGGCAGTATTTGGGGTGGCGAAGAATGAGGAAGGACGTGGCAGAAAGAGTCACAGTGGTTGAATTACTAATAGGTCAAGTATGAAAAGCAGAAGTCAAGCAGTTGCTTAAAGGAGAGGGTTTAACCAAAGTGGGAGAGTGGAAGAGTAACATATGGGTTATGTGGTAGGATGGCCACACACCTTGAGGAAAGTTTGGAGCCATTTGGGAATTCATGGTGGACAGTGACTAGATCTACGGGTTTTATTTGGATGCAATGTGACTTTGAGTTTGGAATGCATTGTTGGAATTTTAGCGGTCAATGGGGAATAAGGAAACTTGGTGGGTTCCAGGGTAATGTAATTGTAGCTTCAATCTAAGTGAAGGATACCCATCGTCTACGATTGGACTGCGTGGTTGTCTACTTGTGCGGTTTCTAATTATCAGTGTATTGGTGGGTTATTACTGTTTAACCAAAGAATTAGACCCTTTGACTAAATCTTATTTTTAAGATGAATACGGGTTACTGATAATCAAGATAAATGGAGAAAAATGAATAATAGAAAATATTTCAGAAAAATAGAAGATCGAAGTTGATTGTATTCGAGAACCAGATGCCTTTACAAGTTGTATTCCCCTCCCTTATATAGGAGATTCTTATAACGTACGACTCTTGCTATGGTTCCTCATTAATAACTAATTATGACATTAATGAGGCGTTACAAAGGATAACAGTAATTGGGTTCGGTTACATAACATTCGAATAATCAATTGTAGGTCCTTGAATCTGCCCGTAGCTTTGTCTAGATTCATTCTGACCGTGCCTCTCTCCCGTTTTGATCAAGTTGAGTTTCCCGTGGCTGATAAGTTCATGGGTTTACTGAATTGTGCCTCTTTTTACCGTACCTCTTCAAAGAATCACATCCAACTGTCGAGTTTTCCTGTATCCACGTGTCTGGCTGAGTTGTCAAAAGTTGGCTTACATGTGAAACTCTTTTTTACCAATACAGATAGTCCCCCCACTTACCATATATTTAATGATTAATATTTGGTAAGTTGATATTCATTTATGGCGTGAATATTTTGCCTCCGCTTTTCCTTGAATCATTGTATCCTTCTCTGCACCATAGGTGTCGTTTGTCACTTCCATTTAATTCTCATACCACGTGTCCTTTTCGGATTGGTTCTGCATTTACTCGGCACTTTTTAGGGCTTTTTGCGGCTGTGCCAGTCCCAAAGTGACATCTTCAATTATGACTTTTCATCATTATTTTCCTTTTTCTTCATGTTTGACGGTTGTCTTTAAGTATAAATACATGTTTTCTTTTCTTTGCTTCCACGAAACATTTTTCTAACTTCGCCTTTTGTAAAAAACTTTCTTCTTTGCCTTTGTAAACATGTCTTCTTCAAACCAACCTCAAAGAGTAATAGATATTGAAAGTTTAGCACTTTCTTCTGCTCCGACTAGGAGTCGGAGGGGTGGTAGACTTAGAAGTCTAGGATCCACTCCTTCGAAGGGCTCCTCTTCTTCTCAGATAGTTCCTCCTTCTTCGACTAGATCTCCAGTTTCTCCGAGATTTAGGGTTTCTCGGTCTTTGTCTAGAGGTAGAGGCAAGCGCCTTCGTGAACTTGGAGTCAATGAAATTGTCCCTACTGAGTCTTTTTTTGCTATGGATAGTCAAGTTCTTGTAGATCGATCTTCTTCTCTTTATAGTGTCGAAAGATATCCAACCTTTATAACTGAGGGTCAGATTTCCCTTGTTCGTAGGGAGTGCTTTTGGAAGTCTGACTTTCCTGTCTATATTCTGAATAATAATCAAAGAATAACGTCTTACCAGATGGGATATTATTTTATTTATACGTATCCTTTCACTTTAGGGTTTAGACCTCTCATTGACCCAGCTATAATTGAGTTTTGCCGTTTTTTCAATATATGCTTAGAACAAGTTGGCCCGCTTGTGTGGCGAGTTGTCGCATGTCTTAGGAGTTTGGATTCTTTAGCCTCGGTTCCTTTTACTTTCAACCATCTTATTCACCTCTACTCCTACCTTATTTCGTGAAGGGGTTTTTACTCTGACTGCTAAAAGCAAAAGGGTGTTGGTAACCCCTGCAGACGATAAGGATAGGGGCTGGTACCTTCGGTATGTTGCTGTACCCACTGTTGGTTTAGTGGGTGAAGAAAATCTTCCCTTCCCTGAGAAGTGGAATTGCGCACGTGAGTGTGCTTTAGCTCACATTTACTTTTTCTTTTTTTAACTTGAGATGTTTTATTAACATCGTATCTGTTTTTTCTTCTCTCAGCAATCATGAATACTATTGAGAATGTCTCTGGTATTCATGATTGGGTAAAAAAATTGTTATCTGTTGCTCCTTCAGAAGAGAGATCTTGGAAGTACCTCGCTGGGAGGTACTGTTGGCAAGTAAAGACCCACGGTAAGTGAAGCTCTTGTTCTTGCTTCTTTCCTTACTCGAGTCTCTCTTCTTCTTTTTTGACGTTTAACTTTTTTCCCTTTTTGATAGGGTTCTCCGCTCGTGGGGTGTCTGCTTCATCTATCCCGAAGATGTCCTTGGCTCAAGCACAGGAAATTATTGTTGGTTCATCTTCCTCGAAGAGGAACATCAGTGAGTCTCGTTCCGTAGAAGAAGAAGAAGATGGTGCTTTAGTGCTCAGGCCACGGATAAGGCGAATGGTTTTATATTATGAGCTTATAGCCTTAACCTTGCCTTCCACGTCTGTGATTGAGCCCCCTATCCTTGATGATGTTTCACATTCCCCTATTCATGAGGGTGTTGATCTTGCTCCTGACGACGTCCTTCTAGATGCTGTCTTTCCTGATTCTTTGAGAGAAGTTGTTTCGTCTGTTCCTTTGGCTATTTCAACTTCTGTTGTGCCTGCTGCTTTGCCCGTGGCTTCTCCGGCTCCTCAACCTTCCGTGCCTGTTGTTGTTCCATCTCTGCCTGCTTTCATACCTTCCGTTGGGGAAGTAGGGTCTTCCAGCAGAGAGATGCGGCAGGTGGTAATAGAGGTTCCAGCTGAGGGAAACCTTTTCAAGAAGACGGGTGAGCCCGAAGTGTGGCTCAAGCCTTTGATAGGTCCCTCTGAGAAAGCAAAGCTAGCCAGCCACGGTGCTCTTACATGGGCCAATGAGGTCGTGCATACTTCTTTGAAGGTATGATGAAAGTTATATTCTTTCACTATCGTATATGAAATTTACCATATCTGACTGGTTTATTTCTTGTAGATTAACCTTATAGGCATGGAGCTTATGAAGAGTATTTCAAACACGGACCAAGAGACAAGAGAGTTGCAGGCCGATGTTGATAATTGGAGAGCACAGTATGATAGCTTAAGGATTGACATGGATGCTTTAGAAGAGGAAAGGAGTACCTTGAATTGGCAGATGAGACTCATGGCAGCAGAACTAGCAGTAGAGAGGGCTTCTTGTAGTCAAGATGATAAAGATAAGACTGTTCTGGAGTCTTCATTCGCGGAGCATCTGTCCCGTGCCTCAGAGGATATTAGAGACTTTAAGAACTTGTTGTGGCAGAAGGAAGAATACTCAGGCGAGCTCGTGCAATCACTCACTCGTACTCAAGAAGACCTTCGTAGGGCTTTAGACAAAGCTCAAACTTTAGAGGAGTCGATTGTTCCATTAAGGGCCGCCCATGAAGCTGCGGAGGCGGAGAAGGACGGATTGAGAGCTGAGCTTCAAGTGTGGGCAAAGGATTATGAAGATTTGGAAGAGGTGGCTGCTGTCGATGTGAGCTGGGCGTATATGAATTCTCGCCTTGACACATTGATGGAAATGAGTCAAGAGGGTTTTGACCTTAGTGCTGAAATAGCCAAAACTAAGGAGGCCATGGAGAAGGCTCAACAGGGTCATAACCTCTATTCACCTGATGGTGAGATTCCAGCCGCTCATGCCTCTTCATCCCCAGTTGCTCCCGCTCCTTCTGCCACTGAAGTCAACCCCTCTCTTGAAAAGATTTAGTTGGCTTATCCCTTTTTTCTTTTTCTTTGTATCAATTGGTGGTTACCCCCAGTCCTATTGGGGGTAAATTTGGATTTCCTTTAAGTCTCCAAATGACAACTTAGGGGCACCACAATGTATATATAAAAAATTTATATGGCTAAGTATAAGTTAATACTTAGTTTTAGCCGTTTTAATATAAATGTTAGTTCGACTTTTGTTGAGTTTCTGTTTTACTCTTTAAGTCTTTTGCATGCTTCATTTTTTGAGGTTTTAATTTTACCTTCGAGTTTTGCATGTGGAATGCTTTAGACTACTCGTACCTTTTTTATAATAGACACGGTGTCATATCAAATGTGCGCCTTTTTGTAANGTTTGAACTTCCATGACATTTTACATATGTTTGATTATCGTCTAAAACTCATGTTTGCAATTGTTTTTGTTTAACAGATTTGATATACTCTTGTATTTCGTAAATGTTTTTCATAGGTAACAGTTTTTTGATATTAATACAAGGAAACAACTATTTTTTACTAGTAACAGTTTTTATAAAGATTGGGGTTCGCAACTGTTTTGGAAACAATTTTCTAATAAGTACGAGGGAAATGTTTGCTTATTCGTAACTGTTTATATTTGATAACAGTTTCTTGAACAAATACAAGGATTTAGATATTTCATCCATAATTGTTTTATTTGAGAACAGTTTTTTGAATGAGTACATTGATGATGATCTTTTACCCCTAACTGTTTTTGTTACAACAACTTTGAATAAAGATGTACATTTCTTTCTCGTGACTAATATTTTTCCTTTCAACCTGAATATGTTCGAAGGTTTTTGCTTTTTGCATTAGTCTTTGTATTTGGATGGCTCTTTTGATTTTCTTTCGAGTCTGCTCGTCTCACTTGTCTCGTTGGGTAGATGGGTCTTCAGGCTCGAGCTTTTGACTTTTTGATAGTCTTCTTTGCTTCGTCTTAGCCTTCCATACTGTATAGTCCCCCAAGTGTTTGAGCTTTGAAGAATGAAATCTCGAGCACTTGATTATTCCTTCCTTGTGGTCCTTTTCCTGAAAAGGAAAAACATTCCGGACTCGAAGGTATATAGTTTTTTAGATGATGACTGCTTAACCCTTTTAAAACGTCCATCAGAAAGTGTAACCCTAGACCGGGAATTGTGTTATTTCCTCGCGTCTTTGCAGGTCTAATATCATCATCTGGTGATGGGTTAGCTTTGTGCCTATCATCTAAAAAAGTTAGTAAAATTTTTAAATGTTCAAAATAAAATAGAACGTGTGATACCTGACGGTGGGTATTCTTTTCTTCTAGAAGTAATATTTCTTTAGAGGGATGGCGTTCCAACTTGTTGGTAGAACTCTGTCGTCCATAGCTTCCAACTCATAGGCGCCTTTCCCAGCTATGCCTTGATTTTGTAAGGTCCTTCCTAGTTTGGATTTAGCTTTCTTGCACCTGCTTCTTTTGTTGATTGAAAGACTTTTTTTTAGGATAAAGTCCCCAATTTTAAAGTACCTGAAATGAGATTTACGGTTGTAATAACGCTCTATGATTTGTTTTTAAGCTGCCATCCATATCAACGATGCTTCTCTTCGTGGTTCGAGCAGGTCCAGGTTGGTCCTTAATTCGTCGTCATTTTCACCTTACATGGCTGTTGAGAACCTTATGCTTGGTTCGCCAATCTCCATAGGTATTAAGGCTTCTGAGCCATAAACAAGTGCGAACGGAGGTTCTCCCATGGCTATCTTCGAAGTTGTTTTGTATGCCCATAGTACCGCTGGTAACTCTTCAGGCCAATTTCCTTTGGCTTTATCCAGCCGCTTCTTCAGATTGTTGATAATGACCTTATTCGTTGACTCAGCTTGACCATTAGCCACGGGGTGGTACGGCATTGATTGATCCGCTTGATTTGCCAACTTTCGAAGAATTCTATGATTTGCGAGCCTATGAAAGTTGGGCCATTATCACACACGATTTCCTTTGGTATTCCAAATCGGCATATTATGTTTTGCCATAAGAAGCTTTTAACTTCCTTTTCTTGCACTATTTTGAACATTTCTGCCTCTACCCATTTTGTAAAATAGTCGGTTAGTACGAGTAAAAATCGTACTTGTCCTTAGCTGTGGGAAGAGGTCTCACTATGTCCATACCCCATTTCATGAAATGCCATGGGGATATTATTGGNCCCTGAGTGATTTCCACAGTGTCTTTCGTGGACTTCTTTCATCACAAACTCCGTTTGGTTAGGTCCGAGGCATTTAGCTAGGGGTCCTCCGAACATCTTGCGATAAAGTGAGTTGTGAATAAGGCAGTACCGTGCAGCTTTGCGGCGAAGCGCTTGAGCTGCTTTCCTATTTTCAGGTATGGTGCCATTCTGCAAAAAATTAAGAATTTCGTTTCTCCAGTCCCATGTTAGGTTTTTGAAAGTTACCTCATTCATGTTCTGGTCTATTATTGAATGAAATAGTTGAACGACAATTGTATTGTCTTTGTTCGTTACTTCCGTGACTGCTGTGAGGTTAGCTAATGCATCTGCTTCTGCATTTTCCTCTCTAGGTATTTGCATTACCTTCCATGTTTTGAATTGTCTCACGAGCTCTCCTGCTTTTTCAAGATATTGTTGCATTCTAGTCTCTCGAGCGATGTAAATCCCCTGTATCTGATTTACTACCAGTCGGGAGTCGTTGTTGATCACAATTTTCTCGATTGAGAGCTCCCGTGCGAGTTCAAGCCCTGCAATAACAGCTTCATACTCTGCTTCATAGTTAGTGATAGGATAACACTTTATGGCTTGTCGTGTCTTTTCACCCGTAGGTGATATCAAGACTATGCCTAAGTCGGCACCTTTTATATTTGAAGAACCATCGGTGAACAAGGTCCATACGCCTGGATTAACACCGTTAAAGAGTTGTAACTCTTTTTCTACTTCAGATACAATGTTATTACTAAATTCAGCAACAAAATCAGCTAGTATTTGAGACTTAATTGCAGTCCTAGGCTAATAGATTATTTCATGCTCACTTAATTATATGGACCACTTGGTGAATATTCCTGACAATTCCTATTTATGCAGAATATTTCTTAAAGGATATGAGGTCACAACAGTGATTGGGTGGCATTGAATAGGGTCGTAATTTTCTAGATGCCATTATTAAAGTTAAGGCTAACTTTTCCAGATATGGATATCTAGCCTCAGCATCTAGCAAAGTTTTACTTACATAATAGACAGGTGATTGTTTACCTTTCTCTTCTGTTATAAATATTGCACTTACAGCAATTTCTGAGACAGTCAGGTAGATGTCTTTCCCCTTCTTTTGGCTTTGAAAGCAGTGGTGGTTTCGATAGATAAATCTTCAGGTTCTTGAGGGCTTGTTGACATTCTTCAGTCCATTCAAACTGATTCTGCTTTTTGAGAACTGAGAAGAATTTAAAACTTTTTTCGGAAGATTTAGAAATAAACCTACCCAAAGCTGCTATTCTCCCTGTCAGTATTTGAACTTTCTTTTTATTTTTTAAAATATCAGGTATTTCCTCTATAGCTTTAATTTGAGAGGGATTTACCTCTACTCCTCTGTTTGACACAAGGAAACCAAAAAATGTACATGATTGCACTCCAAAAGCGCATTTCTCTAGATTTAACTTCATATTATACCTACGTAGAATATCAAAAGTAGTAGAAAGGTGCTGGAAATGATCTTCCGCATGTGTTGACTTTACCAGCATGTCATCAGTGTAACCTCCATCATTTTTCCCAGATGTTCTTGGAACATCTTGGTCACTAGCCTTTGATAGGTGGCTCCAGCATTTTTTAAGCCAAAAGGCATGTCTTTATAATAATAAGTCCCCCTTTTCGTGATAAAGGAGGGTTTTGTCCTCGTGTAAAGGATCCATTTTAATCTGATTATAACCAGAATATGCATCTAGAAAGCTTAATAGTTCATGACCTGCGGTGGCATCAAACATTTGATCTATATGAGGCAATGGGAATGAATCTTTAGGACATGCTTGTTTAAATCAGTATAATCTCCGCATACCCTCCACTTGCCATTCTTTTTAGGTACTACCACAGTGTTTGCTATCCAGTTAGGGTACGTTACCTCTCGTATCGAACCAATCTTCAAGAGTTTTTGTACCTCTTCGTCGTTCACTTGGTTCTTGAATGGTCCTTGCTTTCTTTTCTTCTGCTTAACAGGTATGAATGATAGATATTCATTTAGTTTATGAGTCATCACTTCTAATGGGATACCTGTCATATCTGAGTGGGACCATGCAAAGCAGTCTACGCTAGCCTTTAAATAATCAATTAACTTACCTCTTTGAGCGGGGCCTAGCCTCGTGCCTATATACACTTTCTGCTCAGGCTTTTGTTCAGATAATGGAACAGCTACGAGCTTCTCCGCAGTTGTTTTGATGTGGTCATCTTCCTCCGGTTCACGAATGACGTCTGGTCTGGAATCTATTTCTGTGTGGTATAGTATACCTTCCGTGGTAACTTGATTTTCCTTATTGTAAATATTTTCTTTCGTACTTGTTTTAGCAATAATACCTTCCGTACCTATTTGGGTAGTAATTTCGTCCATGCTTGTTTGGGCTGCGTTGCCTGCTTGGGAAATTCCCTTATCTCGTAATTCTTCCACCTTTATTTTCTTGTTGTAGTGAACCACGGAGTTTATATTTCTTGCAGTCTGTTGATCTCCTTTGATTTGTTGAATCCCCAATTAGAGGGAAATTTAATTACTTGATGCAACATGGACGGTATCGCTTTCATGTCGTGTATCCATGGCCTTCCAATGATCACGTTATAGCCATGTCAGTATCAATGACTTGGAACCTCGTACTTTTGATCACCCCCTCAGCATAAATGCTAAGATCAATTTCTTCTTTTGTTATAACCGTAGAATTATCAAACCCTGATATGGCTCGTGCTTTTGGGATTACTTGATTCCCCAATAGCATTTCTTCCACGACTCTTAGCAAAATGATATTGACTGAACTGCCTATCAACACTCTTTTACGTTAGTGTCATGAATAAGTAAGATATTACCAAAGCATCGTTGTGCAAAGAATTAATCCGCTGATATTTGCATCATCGAAGGTTATATCGTCTTCTCCACGAGCCCGTTTCCCATGTGTAATTGTGAACTTTGTGGTTGTTTTGCAAATCACTCTGTTTACTTCTTCACCCCCTATTTAGGAGGATTTGGGGGCTCCTTCATGTGCCTCGTATATGCCTGTTTACCTTTATTTCTAAACAATTCTGTTAAATAGACCTGTTTTAACAAATTTTCTACTTCACCTTGTAAAAATCTGCAATCCGCAGTTTTGTGCCCATGATCATTGTGAAATTCACACCAGTGATCTGGGTTTCTTCTACTTGGATTTGACCGCATCTCTTTGGGCCACTTAACCTTGTCTCCCATGTTCCTCAATATTGAGACAAGTTCAGTAGTACTTACATTAAAGGTATGATCCCCAATTTGAGTACTACCTCTAGGTCGTTCATCTTGATCTTTCTGGATCTAGACGAGGATGAGACTACATCTCTTCCTTGTGGTCTATAGTCCGACCTAGTGTTTTCGAACTTGGGGCGAATATCGCGTCCCGAGGGTCCTAAGTAAGGATCGTACTTGTTTTTACCTGATCTTCTATCTGATTCAGGACGTCCGGGTATGGAATGATCTTCATCTCTCGAATTAGCAATGATATCTTCTTCTATTCTGAGTTTAGTACTGTACCTGTTATATACATCGTTCCATGTTGT
>ML337354.1:0-23012 GCA_005239505.1 Nicotiana paniculata | reverse complement strand
CAGCTAATTGATGGCCATTCAATTAACTACAACAAGAACGTAGTTGAACAAATAGAGATTAATCAACCAATTAGAACTATATTAATAACCCAATAAGTTTATCCTCCAACAGGTTCTACCAAAACCCTAGGTTAAAGAAGTTAGCTAAACAAATTCATAAGAATAAAACCCAAAATAACTTGTATAATTAAACTACAAAGTAATGAAGAAAATCTGTACAAATTGATGTTTTGCCGTCCGTATTCTCTCTAATCTCTAATGTCTCTTTTCCATCCACTAATTTCTGTTGTTTGGGGTCTATTTATAAGTTTAGGACAAACCTTAAACATGTAGGAAACTTCTATTTCAACAGGGAAACACTTAAACTCGTCAAAACTCGAATTTGACCGAACCTGGGACCCCGGGCGTTTGGGCTCTAACGCACCCCTAAGGCCAGGGCAGGCCTGGCGTTTGGGCCCTAACGCCCCGCTAACGCCAGAGGTTGCCTGTCCTTATGGGGTAAACTCCCCCCTAACGCCAGGTAGGGTTAGGCTTTAGGGGGCAAACGCCCGGCTACCGCCCGGGTGTCTCCTTTTGCGTATTTTCGACGTATTTGCATCCCTTTAGCTCCGTTTCCATTTCCAATTCACCTACACATGAAATAAACTCCATTAAGTACATAAAAAGTGTATTTTTATCATTAAAGCACCTCAAATTTAAGGTATATTACATATTAAACTATGCATTCTAGCCTCGCATCAGGCCATGAGTAATTGTTAAGAACACTGGTGAGTTTATCATTTTGCAAACTTTTCGATTATGCCAAAAGGGGGAAGAAAAAAGTGCTTTTGTATTTCAAGTGATATTTATAACCTAATGAACCTAGTTTCTCTATGATTAATGCTTAAAAAATATACAAAGTGTTTGAATTGTATACAGGATTAAGCACAGAGTTTGTCATCATCAAAAAGGGGGAATTTGTTGACCGATGTCACTGCATAGTTTTGAAGATTGACAAAAGGCTGACCAGTTGAACCAGGTCCATCAGAGCACACATACTTGACCTGACGAGTTGGCACACAAACCTTATATGCATAGGAGATGAATGTGATTGTGAAGTATCAATGAACAAGAAGAGTATCTTCTAACGCTAAAAGGTTTCAAATTGATGAAAGAATAGAAGTCGAATTCAGCAAGGACAGAAACGAAGGAAGGAAGTTGGGTTTGATAAGAACTTGTTCTCCCGGGTAGAGTTGAACTGGAATTGGAAGACAAGCTCAACGACTGACTCTATAAATACTTGATGTATTTCTGCTGAAAAAAGAGACGCACAAAGCTGAAGTGAATCAGAGTCTGAAAGAAAAATTCCCAGAGAAATTTTGCAAGCAGAATTACTGTGCAATGCAGAGGCTACAGTTCAACTAGAAGAACCAGTTCCATCTGATTAATTATTGAGTCTAGTTGATTGTAGTAGGAGCTTTAATATTTTATCTTTTCAGCTTTCATAGAAGCAATTGTAATAGGTACGTATTGTTCAAGTTGGAGTTAACTTGAAGCTTGTAGAAATTAGCTAGGGGCTAGTAACTACAAAGGGATTAGAGTTAGTCCTAGGATTACAAAAGAGTTTATTTTGTAAGTCCGTTTGGCTCAGAGTTTTTAGTGAAGTGTTTGAGAAAATCCTACTGAGGAGTAGGTCGTGGTTTTTTCACCTTTTGAGCCATGTGTTTTCCACGTAAAAATCTCTGTGCTTTTACTTTACTTCTTTTAATATTCCGCAACAGTAGAAGTAAGTACATAAAGAAGAACCAGGTTCTTCCAGTTAGACAGCACTAGAAAAATTAGGTACCTCACAATTAACTTATATAATTGTGTGGTATTAAAGTCTAAAACAACATCACTTCTCAAGGTGAAGTTCTTCCCTACTCTTTTACGTTGACCCAACTCTGCTCTAACAACGTAGCTGAGTATCAAGCATAAATTCTTATTCTTGAAATAGTTGTCTAAATAAAGTGGTTGTAATTGCAAGTCATTGTTGACTCTCAGTTGGTGATCAACCATCTTGTAGGTAGTTACGAGTCAAGAAACCTGAACTACACCCATATCATTATTATGCTAAAAAATTAACGAGGTGGGTCGGTGACATGACTATTCAACATGTTCCAAGGAAAGAAAACAAGAAGGCTGATGCTTTAGCTGCCCTAACTTCATCGTTAACCTTACTTGATCAAGCGCAAGTTACTATTTTTCAAATAAAGGATAGTACCGTCGGCAAAAGATGGTGAGGTGAAGAAAATGAACTCGTGAATCTTAACGTAGTTTCTGAAGGTGAGAAGGAAGAATGGCGACAACCCATTATCGATTACTTAAGCTACGAGATACTTCCAGAAAATCCGAGGAGAAAGACTGAAATATGTTGTTGTGCACCTTGCTTCTTTTACTACAAAGATACTCTATACAGAAGATCATTTAAGGAAGTACTTTTGCGATTCTTAGGGGAAGATGAAACACTCCAAGCTTAGTAAGAAGCACATTCTGGGTATGTGGGTCACACCAATCTAGACCAAAGCTCCACTTCCATATAAAAAAGGATGGGATATTATTGGACAACGATGGTAAAATATTGCTTGGACTATGTTCAAAGATGCAACGCTTGCCAATTCCATGCAAATTTTATTCTTTAGCCTCATGAAATGTTGCACCCGACTGTTACATCCTGGTTATTTGACACTTGGGGATTGGATGTTGTTGGACTACTGCCAAAGCACCTATACATCTTGGTTACAACTTTTTACTTCTCAAAAATGGGTTGAAGCTTTTGCTCTTAAGGAAGTAAAGATGGAAAATGTTACAAGTTTCATCTAAGTAAACATAATATATCACTTTGGCATTCCTCGTTAAATAATAATGGATAATGGCAAGCCATTCGACAATAGGTTGATGAATATGATTTGTGATCCCTTTGGCTTCAAGTAACGTAACTCTTATATGAAAAATGTTGTCACCAATGGTCTAGCTGAGGCAGTTAACAAAACTCTATGCAACTTGTTAAAGAAAGTTGTCTCGAAATCCATACGAGATTTGCATGACCATATGGAAGAAGCTCTGTGGTCATATAGAATAATTCATCAAATTTTACCGCTCGAGCGTCAAAAACCTTCATTACGATTAGCTATTCAAGAAGGGATTACTGATGAAGAAAATGCTCGACTTTGATTAGCACAGTTGGTGGCTCTTGATGAGAAGAGGTTGAAAGCTCAGTATAGTCTTGAATGTTATCAAGTTTGATTGTATCGCACCTTCAATATAAGAGTTCACCCAAGATCCTTTCATGTAGGAGATCAAGTACTTTCCATAAGAAGACCCATTATTACTTCCCATATGTAGGGAAGTTTACTCAAAATGGAATGGGCTATATGTCGTGCAAGAAGCTTATTCAAGTGGGGCTTACAAGCTGGTTGATGCAGATGGAATGAGAATCGGCCCTATCAATGGAAAGTTTTTGAAGAAGTATTATCCTTGAAGTTGCAATGCTCCTTAATGCAAGAGCATAAACTGTATGTAACTCCTATCCTGCATGAGTCTAAATTGTGTATGGCCCACAAAAAAAAGGATCCGTTAGGTTGAAAACCTTGAAAGAGATGGCCTAGGTAAAATTTAGGACATAAAAAAAGGTAAAATAGGTTAAAAACCTCAAAGAGGTGGCCTAGGAAAAAGAGGTTGAAAACATCGAAAGAGGCAGCCTAGGAAAAAGTTAGGCCATAAAAAAAATCTCACCCATTCTGAACTACGGTATGACTTGATCCTCTTCACCGAGGTACGTAGGCAGCTTAGGGTTTCATTTAGGCAGCTTAGGGTTTCATTCTGAGTTTAGTTGCATAATTTTAAAAGATAATATTTCCCCAATCGTTGTCGAAATGAAGTATGATGAAAGTCATTAATTCCCAACCAACACTTGAAAATCGGCCTGTATATCATTCTTCTATTGAAATTTGGATCTCGTATGACTTATAGGGGGCAATACTCCATGGTAAACCAGTGTTTTCAATGGGAAGATTATAGGCTTTTAGGATGCTACAAAGTATTTGCATTGAAGTCTAGAGATTCACTATGTCTTCATGTTCGTAAAATCTTTAAGTCCGTCGCTCTTCGAGTCCGCCGCTCTTCAAGTTGAAATATTTAAGCCCTCCAAGTCATCAAGTTGAAGTCTTCAAGTCTGCCAGTCTTCAAGTTGAAGTCCTCAAATTCACCGGTCTTTAAGTTGAAATATTTAAGCAGTCTAATTATTCATGTTGAAGTCTTCAAGTCTGTTGGTCTTCAAGTTGAAGTCTTCAAATTCGTCGATCTTCAAGTTGAATTGTTTAAGCCCACCAAGTTTTCAAGTTGAAGTCTTCGAGTCTACTAATTTTTCAAGTTGAAGTTTAAAAGTCCACCACTCTTTAGGTTGAAGTGTCAAAGTCCGCCGAATCTTCAATTCCATCAAATTTTCAAGTTTTTCAGTCTTCAATTTGAAGTCTGCAAAGTCCGCTAAATCTTCAAAGTTCACAAAATTTTCAAGTCGATGTCGTCATGTCCACAAAATCTTCGAGGTTAAACTTTCTAGTCTTCCAATCTTATGGTGGGCATGTAAATACCTTTGCACCTTAAGTTGGCCTCTTCATGGGTTTGTCTTTAAAAGGAACTATACTTTTCCAATCTTAAGGTGGAAGTTTGAGTCCCTTTGCATCTTAAGTTTGCCTCTTTATTTGTCCTTCTATATTTTGCCAATTTATCCTCCCATATGATGTTGATGATTTTTCCATCTATTTGTTGCCATGGACTTGTACATCGATATGCCGTATGAACCTATGCGCCTAGAGTTATGCCTCCCATTTTTGGGCGGGAACGGGTATCCATCCCTTCGCACCCAACGTGATCCCTCCAGTTTTTTTTGGGTGGGGATGTGTACTCATCCCTTCACACCCTGAGAGTAATCTCTCTGATATTCGGGCGAGGATGAGTATCTATCCCTTCACACCCTGAGAGTAATCTCTCCAATATTCGGGTAGGGATGAGTACCTATCCCATCATACCCTGAGAGTAGTATCTCTGATATCCGGGCGGGGATGAGTATCCACCCCTTCACACCCTGAAAGTAATCACTTTGATATTAGGGAGGGGATAAGTACTCATCCCTTCATGCCCTAAGTAATCCCTCTGATTTTCGGGCGGGAATGAGTATCCATCTATTCATACCGTAAGAGTAATCTCTCCGATAATCGGGCGGGGATGAGTACCCACCTTCACACCCTAAGATTTCCTTCTTTATGAGTGGATCATCTTGTTAAGAAAGAACATATCCTTCTTGTTTGACCTACAAAAAATTCCTATAGAATAAAAAAAAAGAAAAAGAAATTACCTCCGTGTCGCTGCTTCCGAGTCGTCAAAAGTAAACTCAAGGTGGCTTACAAACAGTGAAATTGCCTCTAATAGGATGGAGATCATGGATATATAGATGTTTGAAGGCGGCATTGAAAATTTATTCCCCGTGTGGGATCAACGGCTAAGGCGGCTGGTACAAGTCATTTCCAATGCGGACTCAGTATCCATCTTCAAAGAGAAATTGAATATGCGTAAATTGCATTTGTCAGTAGAAAAATATGTATTCCAACTAAAGGCAAAAAGGTATTAGTTTGAGAAGAATACATTGCTAATTAAACAAAGAATACTGTGTGGACATAGTGAGGATGCAATATGTCTTCTCATTACATATCATTGCAATTGAAATGATTCTTTCCTAACTAAGGGAAAATAGAAACTTCAAGAAAAAAAAGTTAGACTCATCTACATGGTCTATATTATGAGAATGTGTCTCTTGAAAGTGCTAAATGATTCGATACATTTAACAATTTGCTAGTACTTCAAGCCTAGTGTTGAGGATTATTATGTCTAGATCTCAAAAAAGTCTTAAAGTAGGGGGCATTGTTAGGCATATAAATTTTATGGAAATTAGATTCATAAAATAATTTGGATTATATTATTCCAAATAAATATTATGGACTAATATAATGTGATTAATTATATAAGTGCAAAATATATGAGTCTGAATCCATTAGTCTAACCTATTTAATTGGCCTACAAGTGATGAGCCCACTTCATTAAGCCCAAGATGTTATCTTCCTAGAGGCTTGGTTTAGTGCCACATGTCAAATGATGTGGCACGACAAGTCAAACGAAAGAGCCAATAGAATCATGTCACGTGTCAAAATGACAAGGTATGCCAAGCCAAATTAAAAGGCCAAAATATAGAGATTGTAACACTCAAATTATTTGAAATCAAATACTATGATTGTTGCAATATTTTTCAGTCTCGATTGTTTTCTTGATGAAAATTTTGTTATCTACAAATTCTAGTATGCCCAATGGGACAATCTGTACCTCTTATCTCAACTTTTCAATCACCAATGTTCAAGAACATCAAAATGGCTTCGAAGAAAATCGAATCCATATCAACTTCGACCAAGGCTACTAATTCTAGGTTCTATGCTGATGTGGAAAGCATTATCGATGTTATCTTTTGAAGGTTTGGACTAGCTATGAGGAGCAGGGCAAGCTCTTTAAGACAACAAGCTCTCCTAGTGCCATCAGTATCAACACCTGTTTTCGGATCTTCATCCTCAAAAGGAGCAAGATCCTCTACGAACGTACACGAAGGAGGAAGGGATACTGCTGAAAAGATGAAGAAAATTCTAGCTTTGCTCACTTCTCCGGATCCAAGAACTCTATTGTGAAGGAAGATTATGATATCTCAAGTGATGAAGCCTCCAACTTACACTGCATAGAGTGAGACAATCGAGGATCAATCAGTGTGACAATCCATGCTACTCTCAATCGTCCACAACAATCATGCAAGCGATGGTGACAAATGCTTCATCTGTGGAGCATCAGTTGGAAAACTTGAAGGACAATCACTAGCTTAACGAAGTGCATGCAAAATCAAGATTCTAGAATTGACAAGATAACAGACAGGCTGGGAATCTTGATGGAAGAAGAATACACCCATGCACCTTGCAAGCTCCCAGAAGTTCAAGAGACTGATTCTCCCCCAAGAAAAGTAGCATCCGCTAAGGTTATCCCGATCTCATGTGAAGGAATGATTCCAATCGATCAACTGAAGGAGTTCATTGAAGGAACTATTGAGAATTAGTATGAAGTTGCTGCTAAGTCCTCCCTTATATACGTAAAGCTGTACACTGCTATGATCGATAAGTTGAAGATGCCCACTAGCTATCAACCTCCAAAGTTTCAACAGGTTGATGGTAAAGATAATCCAAAGAAATATGTTTCGAACTTCATTGAGATGTGAAACAGTGCTGGGACTTATGGAGATTACCTCGTCTAGCAGTTTGTCCGCTCGCTAAAAGGAAATGCTTTTTACTAGTACACAAACCTCGAGGGTGGATCTACTGATAGCTGGGATCAACTAGAGCAAGATATCGTCAATAAATTTTATAACACGAGACGTACTGTGAATATGATAGAAATTACAAATAATCATCAACGAAAGGGCGAACCAGTTATCAACTTTATCAATAATTGGACGAATGAAAGCCTCAACTGCAAATACATGCTTAGGGAAGTTTCTAGCATAGATATGTGCATGACATACATTCAAGTTATTTGATCCCAATGCTTACAAGTTGTTTGCAAAGGTTGGATACGTCCCTAATGAGCCGTCAAAGTTAGGTAAGCTCCCATCATAAGCTGCTACCAGAGAACCATGTGAAGGTTTGGGATATAAACAACCCTCACCAGTGTGCATCTCCATAAAAAGGGAAAGCAATACTTATTTCACTGTTATAGATGAATCTAACGCTTCTAAAAGACCTTCTGTTTTTTATCGACTTGAAAAATCAACTATGAGGACTTTCGTATTTGAGAGATTGGATCCATTAAAGAAGGGAAACAATTTCCAGAGAAATTATCGAAATACAAGAACACCCATTTTCCTAGGATCCAGAAGATCTCTAAGGATTTCCAAAGTCTAGTTCCTTCTAGAATGAGGCGACAAATAAAAGTCATGGTTTCGTGTGATGAGGTACTGGAGATAAATCCATACATTGTGGTCTATACTATATAACGTGATGAAGACGAAGAAATTATGGGTTCCTCGTATCATGTTACTGCACAAGGCGAGCATGGTGTTTCATCTCTAACAGAGGGTGACGAGAAAATGGAGGATGTTTCACCTTGTTATCACATATTCTTCAACGATGCATACCCTAAAGAAGATGAAGATGCAAAGGATTCTCCGGTTGAACTTGAAGAACGAGTAAAGGAAATAATGGATGCTTTGAAGGAAATAAACCATGCATCGGCGAAGAACCAAGGCCCACTTATCTAAGTGCTTTACTAGCAGTCGATGAAGAAAGAACTTATATTGAGTTACTCAAGGAGTATAGGGATGTATATGCTTGGAGTTATAAAGATATGCCTGGCTTAGATCCTATAGTAGCACTCTATTACCTTGTAGTCAGGAATGGTGCTCGTCCTGTTAAGAAAGCTCAAAGGCATTTTAGGTCGGACATGGTTCCCCTGATTGAAACCGAAGTTAACAAACTCATCGAAGTTGACTTTATTCGTGAAGTTAAATACCCAACATGGGTCTTAAGTATTGTCCCTTTAAGGAAGATGAATGGCCAGATTCGAGTGTGTGTTGACTTTAGGGATCCTAACAATGCATGTCCCAAAGATGAATTCTCGCTTTCTATTCCAAAGTTGATGATCGATGCTACTACTTGTTATGAGGAAATGTCTTTCATAGATGATTCGTCGGGATATAACCAAATTCATAAGGCACCAAAAGATGAAGAGCTTATTGTATTCTGCACCCCCAAGGGTATTTGTTCCTACAAGGTAATGCCTTTTAGCTTGAAGTACGCTGGTGCTACTTACCATAGGTCTATGCATAATAATTTTGATGACCTTCTCCCCAAGAATGTTGAATGTTATGTAGACGACTTGGTGATAAAATCAATAAAGAGCGACCACTTGAAAGACATGAGAACGATGTTTGAGTTGCTCCGGAGGTACCAACATAGGATGAATCCATTGAAGAGTGCCTTTGGAGTTACTTCTAGAAAGTTCTTTGGTTACATTGTCCGGCATTGAGGAATCGAAATTGATCAAGCCAAAGTGGATGCCATTTTGAAAATTCATGAGTCTCGTGATATTCATGAATTGAAAAATCTGGAAGTAAAGCTAGCATACCTTAGGAGATTCATCTCAAACATAGCTGGGAGGTGCTATCCATTCAGTCGCCTCATAAAGAAAGACGTTCTTTTCAGGTGGGACCAATCTTGTAGAAATGCCTTTAAAGGTATCAAAACTTACTCGATGAAGCCTCCAGTTTGGCAGCTCCTATACCTGGAAAGTCGTTGATACTATATATTTCAGCACAAGAAAGGATTGTTGGAGGTTGTTGGTCCAAGAAACTAGTGAAGGGTAAGAAAACTCCCTTTACCACTTGAGCAGGATGATGACACCAAATAAGCTGAACTATTCTCCAAACGAAAAGTTATGTTTGGCACTAGACTTCTCAATCCAAAAGTTGAAGCACTACTTTTACACACAGCTCAGTCTCGAATATGGTGAACATGAATCATTGGCTTCATTTACCAATCACAGTAGGCTAAATCATGACAAAAAAGATTCAAACTTTAATTCTGCTAACTTGTTACACAAATAAACATTCTATCAATCCAAATCAACTAATTGAACTTGTTACACAAATTCGTCATTCCTGTCAATTAGACAATATGATTGAGATTTTCTGCATAAATAGCCGTGCTATTAATTACAAATTGCTTAATCTGCAATCCAGAACTGTTGTGAACAATCAATACTACAGACCCAACTTCAAAGGAATCATCACTGTCATTTGTTAATCTTACATAACAATTTCAAGTACTAAATTGGATGGCTTCCTTAACTAAATCTAAATATTGCATCAATAATTATTTTCATGCCTATTAACATCCCAACCTTATTCTACCATTAGTCAGGTTTATAAACGTAAAAACATGTAGAAAAACAGCATAACAATCAGCGAATTTAGAGGAGCAGAAGCTAAAGCAATGGATTCTTTTATTTAATATTCAGATCCTTAAGCAAAACAGAAAACAAATTACCATGAAGTTAAAGGAGTTTAAATCTAATAAATTACACATATTTTGAAGGCATTCAATTATGTAAAGGCAATAATGAGTCAAAATTTCATGGAGAAACAGAAGAATTAATTCATATTTTTCAAAACAACAACTCGAGTTCCCAAGTGAATACCTGGTTGTGCAAGAACCAATTCAAAAGGACAAATAAAGGTGAAATAAGAGAAGGTTGAAGCTCAGTAAAAATAACACACAAACTCAGCAAACAAACAACTCCTTTACAGTCTCCAATAACCTTGAAAACCCTAGAGAATATGAAGAAAATGGGACTGAAATGTTGAATCGGCTCTGTCACTTTTACTTTAAAATTTTTGTTTTTTTTTTCTTAAGAAATTTGAAGCTTGGACTTGGAATTCTGTAGTTTTCAGTAGTAGTGTTTAGGCGTATGTGTGTATGAAGTAAGAAAGGAGTAAAATAAATTAGGTGAGATTGAGTGTGCTCTTGAAAAATGCAGAATCAGTATATATATGTTTAATGCTGATGAGAGAGGGTTTGTGATGAGAGGGAATATGCTGAGTGAACAGCGTGAATCATGGGGAATGTATGAGTGGAGGGGAGTATTTTGTAATTGAATGCCAATTGTTTTCTGCAGTTAATTCCTTTCCTTTACCCCCCCCCCCCTCTTCTTTTTGTTTTTACTCCTTAGTCTCCAAATATCTGAACCCTTTTATTCTTGTTTTGCAAAAACAACCTCTTTTATTCCCTTCTTGAAACGGGACATCAAATTGGGCCTGGGCCGAGTAACCCTGGCCAATGGCCCATGACAAAGCAGGCCTGATTTGAAAGAAGCCCACACGAGATACAAGACCAAAAGATGTAACAACTGTATCATATTCCCAATTAAGGAATCAATTAGACCTAACTAAACATGTTTTCAATTAAACTAACAGATTTATCAATTAATCTAATTATTATACAATCAAAAATCGAAACTCGAAACTCGATTAGTAATCCGAATTTAAACCATTAAAGGAAAAGAAAGAAGAATAGAAGAGAGGGATTACCTATGGCATTTCAATGATGGGCAGACGAACTTCAAACAATAGCAAGGAAACTCTGGCAATTCAAGAAATATTTCTATATGAAGATTGGCCAAGATTTCTCAATGCAGGCCAATCATACATATAACGATATTAGTTGGTCGCTGAAGATGGAGGAAGGGAAGACATATTAGTTTTTGTTTTTCTTTGTGACTTTTAGATTTACTATTGGACGAGTTCTAGTGGGTTTTTAGGAAATGGCTGATGGATTTGGAGAGAAGAGAGGATGAGGATTATGGGGTGAAGTTTTGGGGTCGATTGGCATGGTGTCGCGGGTGGAAATGGTTTCTGGTGGTGGTTGGCGGCTGAGGGTGAGAGGGATTTGAGAGAGAAGGGGGAATGAGAGGTCTCTCGGGTTCGGGGGGAATTCGGGCAGTTTTAAGGGTTATGGGGGATTAGTTCTCAATCGTGGGATCAAAAATGATGAAGGGATTTGACGCCCAAACAACGTCGTTTGGTATAGTGTGAACTGGACCGGGTGGTCTTTAGGTAAACTGAGCTGGGCGGTGGCTTTGAAGAAAATTGGGTTGTCTTAAATATTTGGCCCAATCTCAAAACAAGACCAAATGCCTTTCTTTCCCTTCTTCTATCAGATTTTTGCAAAATTAACCATCTTTAAATTCCAATTCCAATTAGATCCGGATTTTGCATGATTAACCTATTTATCTATTTTACCTAATGAATTAATTAACTAACTAATTAAACCTAAAAATGTAAAACAAAGGCAAAACAACTAATGCATTTTTTGTGATTATAAGATATTTTAACTATGCAATTAACAAATGATGAAATCCTAAAAATACAATTAAAATCCCAGAATGCCTTAGAATGAAAGATAAAATATTTTTGATGATTTTTGCAATTTTGAAGATGCTTTTAATGATGAAAAATGACAAAAAAAAAATCTAAAATTCTACAAAAATGATTTAAAACTATTTTGAATTTTTTTAGGAGTAATTTTGCATAGGACAAAAATTATGTGCTCATAATCCCTATTTATAGTTTTGGGAGGGAAGAGTTGTGATGAGAATAAATTCTTTCCGACCAATCAAATTAAAGTGTAACAAGGCCGCATTTGATTGGCCAAAACATCCCACCTTCACACGTGGCACAATTTCATTGATCTTTTAATTTAGTTTGGCATGCCTTGTCATTTTGACACGTGACACGATCCTATTGACTTTTTTGTTTGACTTGGTGTGCCATGTCATTTGACACGTGACATTAAACTGGGCTTCTAGGAAGATGACATCTTGAGCTTAATAAGTTGGGTTCATCAATTGTAGGCCAATTAAATGGGTTAGTCAAATGGATTCACGACTTACCAATTTGAAGTAATGATCGATCAAGAACTTTTACTTTAGTGTTACATGTAACTGCATGAAGGTTGTCTTTATCCAAGCAATTAATAATGCCTTATAGTCAAAAATAAGTAAGAAAGGAGAACGAGAGATAGATGGGTTAAATTGATGAATAGTAAATACTACATGAGTTTTTGGTAAAGGTGTTTTTTCGTGGAAAAAATACAAAATTTCTTCTTCCATGTAAGATAAAACTACTCATGCTATTACTCATAATCTTCTTTTTTTTTCTTTCTAAAAAAATATGGTCAAATACCTTAACTCTCAAAATAAAGTACTTTTTCCAACCAAAAAATAAAGGGTTTCAAATTTGCCAAAAGTTTAGGCAACACTAGAATTGAAAATTTCCATTAAATAACGCAAAACACACAGGAATAGTTAAAGGGGAAAAAAAAAAGAAATATCAACAACAATACTAACCCATGCGTTATTTGTCTCCCCTTTCTAATTCACGTAACTTTGTGAGGGAATATAATTGTACGTGTACATAATCTAATGTTGATAACAAGGTTTAACGAAAATAATTAAAAATAACATAATCGAGATAGCTTAACGTAATTATCTTAAAAGATTTTTTTAATACAATAACTTAACGTATTCTATTCGCTTGCCAATGACATAACATAAATTGTGTTATCCAACAAGAAAAAAAGTTTACTATCGGGGGAAGGCAGCTATAACTAGAATTCTACATCTAGTAACATGTGAAAATCCTTGTTAGAAAGTAATGAAGTTGGTTATCACAATGTAGCTATAATAATAGCTGCCACAGAATTTTGCGCTGTGGGCAATATGTCTATACTAATTCAAATCCAGCTAAATTAGTGGTTTACGATCCTCAATGCCTTACTATTAGCCCTACGCAAAGTGATAAGACCATGTACGAGGACAGGCGCCTATTCAATGTCAGAAGGTCAAGCAAGTTGGTGACCTGATGACAGGTGAACCAGCAACTGAAGCACCGATATGAGTACGACGGCCATAACTATAACAGTCCTAAGGAAGCGAAATTTCTTTCCGGCGTGAGATAATATAACCTACAACTCCCGCCGTTAGCGACTATTGAGAAAATTGCGAGTTGTTTGTAGTTATTTCCTTAACCTATATAGCTATAAGAATAGCGAGATTTTGCGCTTATATGACTTCGTTAAGGTAAAAAAGACCAAAAAATGATACGTTTGACCACTTAAAATGAACAGACAAAAGAATTATAGCAATGGTCGTTCTCCACGTTTGGATTTGTCGTTATGTTTTCCTATGAATATCAGCCGCGCCGTGTTCAGCCAAATGCGTCTGGTTAAAAAAAGATTCCCACGTCAAATCCTAAACCTAAATATATGTTCCTTTCCTTACGTTATAAAACCCAAAAAAAATAAATAAGTAAAAGTAAATTGTTGAGTTTTTCTACTTCAAAATCGAAACAGAACCAAAAAACTATAATACTCCATTGAAATAGGCTATCCCGTATTCCACTTGTTAAATGCATTTGATTTTTATGTATAGATATTATAAAGACACATTTACACAATTAAGTATAAGTATTTACATTATAAGCATGACTTGATAAATTTAAAAGTGTGAGTAAATGACAAATTGCTTATAATAGTCGTTGCAAAAAAATATTCTGACCGTATAGTACATATAACTTAATTTCTTTTAAGAGTAGTGTTATTAAGAAACAACTAAATCTGGGATAGAAGTTACAGCCTAATTGTTACAACTAGGGGTGGTAAACGGGCGAAGTAGGTCGGATATGGACGAGTCAAAAACGGGTAATACAAAAATAGATAAAATTTCTAACCAACCTATATGAATAGAGAATGGATTGACCGGGGATAATATGAATATCCATATTATACATGACTTCTTGAGTATGATCACTATTAAGAGAATTCCTAGTCAAGCAAACTTGAGCAACCCCCGATTTGAGTCTTGCAAATGTAAAAGTTAAACTCATTGGTTATATATTTATGAAGCAGATAATATGGATCTTATCCATATTTACCAAAAATCTCCTATTTTTTTCTCTCCTTGTTCAAGATCCAACTCTAACAACTGAGAAAATTAATGAAAAAGAAAATTAAGAATAAAAAGAATAGTAAAATGAAACAAACCTCCCTAGATAGCTCTATCCCCTAATTCATCTACTAAGACCATTACAATCTCAACCGGTGTATACTATACGTTAAAGGATTTAAATTATATTTATTAAAACTATAAAGACTTTTTTTACTATCAGTGTAATCTAACATGTGATATGAATTAATTATAATTTAATCAAAATTACTAATTAATGCTTATCATAAAAATTTACTTTTAATTACCTTATAAATATTCTGATTATATAAAAAATATTTACAGCGTCAATGCATAGAACTTAAAGTACTCTGAAACTAAAAACACAACTAAGAAACGCAACCTTCTTCCCTTTGATTATCATATTTCTGTTTTTAGGTAACAACGACTTTGATAAAAAGGCACGTCTCATGCAAGCTCTTAATCAGAGTAATTTGTTTTCAACCTGTAGCCATCAAACCAAAAAAATATAAACAATTTGTATATTCAACCTCACCTCACAATTGCTATTATTAATCATGAATATTTTTTTTCTTCTTTTCTTTCTTCTTAACCTCAATCTTTACTTGAACACTCCTCCTACTCTTTAGCAAGCACCTAGTTTATAAATACCAATCCCAAAAAATTAATTTCCTCTCTATATTTCTTGTTTTTCATTGAAATCTTGTGAAAAATATATCTCATTTTCTTGTGTTTTTTAATTACAAAGAAGAAGCTAGTGATCAATCAGAATTGAGACAGAAAGACGAGATAAAAGAGAGATTTTCGAGCCTGCAAGCAGCAAACGACAACGGCTTGGTAGCTTGAAGAGTTGGGATTGATGGAAGAAAATTATAAAGAAGAGAAATTTGAGACAAGGAATATACGTCATGAAAATTATCTTTGGACTATAAAGAAGAAATATTGGATTACTTGCTTGGGATTATTCATTGTAAGCATGGGAGGTGGAGTAATATTAGCATGGTGGAATTTAAAGTTTCATTCTTCAAACAGTCAACTATGGATGGTGCCTTTTGGTCTTATCGTGCTAATTACACCAATTATAATTTGTTTTGCTGTTTTCTTGGATTCAAGTAACTACAGAGAAGTTGATGATCAAACAATCAAATTGCCTCAACATTATTCTCCTCAGCATATGGAGATATCATTATAATTACATCACTTATAACTTTGTTGCTGTAATTATATCATTGCATTTTATGATAATTTAAAGAACTACTATAGTTCTTTTAGTGTTTTTATTTTCATTTTGCAACTTATTACAGACCGTTGAATTTTGGGAGTTTGTTTTGAACTTGTTATGCGTCCTTATCGATTATGGTGTGCCAAAAAAAGGAAACAGATACCTTACATGTGGGAATGGATTTTGTAAACAAAGGAAAAAAACAAAGTGTTATATTTCTTGACTAATGTAATGAAATGGTAAACTTATTTGTTTTAGTTAAAAAACAAAATATAAGAAAAAAGAAGAACAAAACTTATGCGGGTAAGGGACGGTGTGAGTATTTGTGGGTGCGAGACGATACAGGTTGAAACAGAAAAATTACTATGTGGGGCGGGTTTAAACTTTTGCAGGCCTGCCCCGTCCCTCCCAACTGCCATCCATACACATGATTATACTGATGATTAACTTAAGTTTCTTATATTGGTACCAGGGGCGAAGCCACATAGTTGATCACCCTTTGTCAAAAAATTATAGTTAATTAGTTGATTGCTTGTAGTGAATCTACACATAATTAGTTCTGTTGTGAATGCTTAATTATATATCTTTGATAAATTTGTTGCAAGTGTTCAGTACTCATAGCGATTGATATATATCACACCGGTAGCACTGTGATTACTAAGAGTAATCAAATTAAGAGTGTTTTAATTGTCTGTTAAATAGCGAGAACTATTACGATCTATGAACTCACCATCAGTGTTTTAAAAAGTGTTTTCGGGATAAGCCACGGGGTGAGGCGCACCAAAAGCGCCTTGAGCGACCTTCTTTATTGAAATGTATTAAATTTAAAAGTCAAGACTTTCTTTAGTTATTGAAGCCCTAATTCATGATCTTTTCAAATTCTTTATCTTGTCTGCTAGTATGCTAATACCTCCCAAAAGCAACGAATATTCAATTTTTTTTATAAGAGAACTTCATTCTCTTTCATAGCAACAAGTTTTAAGTTCAAATTGCCGGTTAATCATCCTTTTTGTTCCTTCATATAGAAAACTTTATTCTTTTAGACTCAAGTTACTTGTAATTGTAAGCAACGTATAATAGATTGTTTTGACTAGTTTTTTGTAGGACGTGTTTGTGTGTGTGTGTGTGTATATATATATATATATATATATATAGTTTTTAAATTTTTTATGTAATTTTACCTGTTTATAAATATTTTACATGCTTACTTGTACTTGTAAGCAGCGTATAATAGATTATTTTGACTAACTTTTTGTAGGATATGGTTTTTTTGTGTGTGTGTGTATATATATATATATATATATATAATTTTTTCAATTTTTATGTAATTTTATCTGTTTATAAATATTTATTATAATTATATTTATTGATTGCTACGCATGATAGTAGAAATTATTAACGAACTAACACCCACTTCATGCTAAGAAAACGCTGAATTAGTTGTGAGGTAGCGTTGTCATATATAGGTGTCAACTTGTGCAGATTCACTCTAAATATCAAATAGAAATCTCAAATTAGAAAAAGAATAAGCAAAGAAAACTAAAATAATATCTAGTTGTTAACATTGGGAGAAAAAAGAAAAAAAAATTATACTCCTACTACTATACGTGGGTACACTGCCAAAAGCCAGAACAATATATTCTTTTTTTCTTAACTATTTGGTAATAGATATTCAACGGCATAACAAATTTAGATTAGAGTTGTGTAGGTGTTTACCCTTAAAATGGGATATAATAATTAAATTTGTAAGCACTTTTAAGGATATGTGATTTCACTTGGCATAAACTGAGAAATATAAGAACTGATGTTAGAAATTAGCTGTAAAATAAAGCAAACCAATGTAATACGCAGCTTTGGCCTTCGAGCTAGACTGCCCTCGAACCAACTAAGTTTGTTATTTAGAAGTATGAACTGAGTAGCAGAGTAAGAATGCTTAAGAGAGAAAATGTTATATACTGTTTTGTTATGCGTGAATATGATGATTACAGAATGACTGGAACCCCCTTTATATAGTAGAGGAATTCTACTTATGATACAACCCTATATACATAAGGAAATCCCATGATTGGCTAATTAATCGGTCTTGGCTTAATACGTGCCGAGATTTCCTCCTCGATCCTTGCCCGACCACGGATATCTCGGCTTTCCGTTACTCGACTTAGCAGGCTTCCTTCGATTTTGCTCGATACCTATCCTGATCGATCTCGATCGTGACTGGTCTTGGTATTGATCGGTCAGTAATTCATGAACTTAGCAATCTATCTTTGTGTCATAGTTCGATACATCGTGAGGTTGAACCTTGACCTGTCATCCCGGTCTCGATTAACCATACAAAATTAGGCAAGCCCGATTTTGACCGTATACAGATAATCCCCTCATTTTTTTTGGAGAGTAATGGAAGGAAATGAATTGAGACCTCAAGCTCCACCTCGGTTTATCATGACGTAAGCATTGTGACGTAAGCGGCAGAGGTGACCGAAACGTCCCGTCGATACAGTTCTCTTGGCATTTAATGTGCGTCAGCCGATGGTCGGCCACTACCAGCTTTGAACTGTCGTTGTGAAACCAATAAATAGCCTCCTTCTTCACTCTTTCAAACTTTACTTTCAATCTCCTTCTTTCTAATCTCCATTGTTCTTTGCCTTCTTCAAAGCTTCCTATCTTCGGGTCTTTGAATTTCTTTGCTTGTTTTTCCTAAAACACCAAATATTTCAATCTCTATTCTTCTTTGCCTACAAAAATAAATGGCCAAAACATCTAAAATTGTTCCGCAAAAAGAAACCGCTTCCTCGTCCCGGCCGGCCGGCAAGAAACCAGTGACGGAGCCACGCCTTGAAGAGTTCGTTCCCGGAGGGTGTGTATCTGATTCCAACTTTAAGGTCGAGAAAACCTCCTCGGTCCCTGGTCGATGCGAGCTGGTATCGAGATATATATGCTCGATACCCAAAAGCCTCCTTAATCAGGTAAAGAAAGATTGCAACTGGGTAAACAAAGAGGTGGAGGTGTCTGCACCAGAAGAAGTTATCACCACCCACATGGAGGGGTTCCTAAGTGTTTACACTTACCCCTTCACGTTGGGTCCTCTCGATCCGTTCATCGTAGACTTCTGCAAGAAATACCAAGTGACCCTTGGCCCAATTCACCCCTCGTTTTGGAGGATCGTGATACTGCTCCGCTTCTTTGTGAGCAAAATCGATGGTCTCCCTTTCACCCTCGACCACCTCATGAGGCTATATAGCCCTCGACTCTAACAAGGTGGTCTGATAAAGCTTCAACGACGGGCCACCAAGGCACCTATCTCGAGTATAGACGAAGATAAGGACCGGGGCTGGATGTGCATGTTCGTTCGAGTAAAGACCACAGACCTAATTCTGGCTGAGAGCATGCCATTTCCCGAGAAATGGAATATGAAATGCAAGTGTGATTGCGCCCTTAATTTCTTCTCGTTGTTTTTACTTCTTCATCATTTTTATAAGTGTTCTTCTCGATGCACCCGTTGCCTGGATGCCTGGAGCAGTTCCTCACCTCGAGAGCTAGGTTAGGATCCTGGTTCGACGTCATCACATGCTGAGCGCGCATGGCGCGATTCGTCAAAGGGTCGGTAGGAGGCTATTAATCATGGTAAGCCTTCTTCTTATCTTAACAATTTAACCAAAATATCCTTCTGATCTTACTTAATTTCTTCTTTTGTAGGTCTCGAAAAGGACACGACTATGAGACCCCCGTTCGATGATGAGGAAGTTTCACCGCCTATCCCGAAGCCGGCGAAGGAAATTAAGAGGAGAAGGGACCCCAACTATGAGGGGAAAAAACCTAGAAAGAGAGCAACTCGCAAAGTGAAGTGAGATGCTATCCCTCTAACTTCGGTGTTAGTCCAAAGGATAAGAAGAAGAAGAAGAAGAAGAAGAAGAAGAAGAAGAAGAAGAAGAACATGAAGATACTGGGCTGGTGGCCCACGTGCAAACTAACATCTAGACTCAAAGCATCATTGAGCCGGTGGAAGTTGAAGTTGCCTTACCCCGATCTGATGAGATCTAAGGGGAAAAATCGGCCGAAGTACCCAAGTCGAAAAGAGCCGACGGTGCTTAACCTCGGGGTGAGAAATTCATTGAGGAGGCGGTGGACGCTATTGTAAAAACTGGGCTTGAGGCTCCCAGAGATGGGGGAGCTGCCCCAAGGGACCCACTCGGGGTAATAGATATCGGTGATTCCCCCTCGTTCTCGTCGTACTCTAAGTCAATTATACGTACGACTCAAGCCATTGAGACTTGCCACGGGGAAGGAGCCCATGAAGAGGAAGATCCTTTCTGTGGTTATTTTGTTGGGGTAGAAGACGTCACCGGTTTGAGTGACTTGGAGGTTCCGAAGAAGAGCTCGGGCGAGGCTTCTTCGAGTTTTAAATTGACCTCGGGTGCAAGCGAACAATAATTATTATGATCCCGGGGGATGTTCGGGTTCTTGCTGCCCCGGTAGGAGTGGCTAGATACCTCCGAATTTTTTTCATGGAGGAAGAACAAGCCCAGAAGGACGAGGTGGGAGCACCTTTTCTTTTCAACGAAGCCCAACAGGCTCTAAACCAGGTAAGTCCATTTTTTCTTTGCCGATGTCAATTTTCATACCTGTACTTTTCTCTCTTTTTATAATTCCTTCTTTCTTATTCTTGTACTCTTATGTGCTTCATCACGAGGCTTTCTTCCGATCTCGAGGGGAGCTGAGCCGGTGTGAGGCCGAAATCTGAGGACTCACTAAGGAGAAAGATGCCTTCAAGATTCTTAGTGAGCAGAGAGAAGAGGAAGCAAAAGGACTTCAGATTGAGCTAGAAGCAGCTCAGATAGAACAAGCCAATCCGGCCGAGCAGGTCAAAAGAATCTTTGAAGTTAATGGCATTGACTTGGGAGAGGTGGCTAACAGTTCGGTCCCACAGGTCCTGCAAAAGCTTAATGTAATCGGGCAACTTCGTGAGGAAGTGGATGCAGTGAAGGCGAAACCGTGGCATTGGAAGAAGAACATGGATCACCTTGCCTCTAAAAAGAAGGCTACCCGAGCTCAACTGGCCTTGGTTGAAACCCAACTCCGAAGCATGAAAGAGAAAGGATTTGTGCAAGCCAAAAAGCTTGATCCATTCGGTCTTATCCCCATGGTCGTTCATGAAATAGGGAATGGACATCGTTGGCCCTCTCCCATCGTCCCCAAGTAATGCTCAGTTTATTTTACTTATGACTGATTATTTTAAGTAGGTTGAAGCACAAGCTTTCGAGAAAGTCAAAGAAAAATAAGTCATAGACTTCATTTGAGACCACATCATATGTCGATTCGGGATGCCCTCCGAGATTGTATGTGATAATGGAAAACAATTCATTGGAAACAAGGTGACTAAATTTCTCGAGGATCACAAGATCAAAATAATCCTATCGACACCTTATCATCCCAGCAGGAACGGACAAGCCGAATCGACCAACAAAACCATCATTCAGAATCTTATGAAAAGATTGACCGACGCCAAAGGGAAATGGAGAGAGATACTGTCCGAGGTTCTTTGGGCATACCGTACAATGTTGAAGTCTACTACAGGGGAAACCCCGTTCTCATTAGTATATGGTGCCGAAGCTCTTATCCCCGTCGAGGTCGGAGAACCTAGCATCAGGTTTCGATATGCAATAAAAGAATCAAATAACGAGGCCATGAATACGAGCCTAGAGTTGGTGGATGAAAGACGCGAAGCCGCCCTCATCCGATTGGCCGCCCAAAAATAGTGGATCGAAAGGTACTACAATCGAAAAGACAATCTTTGACATTTTAACATCGGGGACTTGGTGCTAAGAAAGGTCACTCTCAACACCCAAAATCCGAATGAAAGAAAACTGGGTCCGAGATTGGAAGGACCGAACCATGTTCTCGAAATCATAGGAAAAGGATCTTACAAGCTCGACACGATGAACGGCGAACAACTACCGAGCAATTGGAACGTATCGCTCCTAAAATGATACTATTGCTAAGGTACGACCCCTTCCATTTGTATTTATACTTTAAACTAACTCTTGCAGGTGTTCGGGCAATGATGGATTCTTCGACACGAAGTCCTTAGGTCTGAAAGCACCCGCTGCACTCTTTTTCCCTTAGACCGGTTTTGTCCAAAATGGGTTTTCCGTTGAGGTTTTTAATGAGGCAACCATTGATCGTGCAAAACAATTCAACAGTATCTGAGGCGTCTTTGCAATCAACCTCGAACACTGGGGGTCATTGCCCTCGAATGTCAACTTTTTTTCTAGGAAATTACTTCATAGCAGCAGGGTATCGCTAGGTAAAATTTGTAAGGGCCAAACAGTCAAACGAACCGTGCTCGCGTAGGTTGCTCGAGCCCTGACACAAAATATGTACGCATGTATAATCATTTATAAAGAGAGGTATTTTTCCTTGTCGATATCTCCTGCCTTAGAAAAGTTTTCTACTTTACAAGTCCATGCTCTCAAACTGTTATGGAAACGGGCTTAAGGGCCGATCATAACCAGAGTTCGGATAATTACCCCCACACTTGGGGACTGCCATTTGAAAAGTAAGTTCGAACAAGATCGAATTATTAAAACTTCGAGGTCACAAGATCTTTTGGGAAACTGATGCGAGACTAAATTGCATAGTTTAACATGTGATATACCTTACATTTTATGCGCATTAATGATAAAATTACACTTGTTATGTGCTTAATGGAGTTTATTTCATGTGTAGGTGAAGTGGAGATGGAAACGGAGCTAAAAGGATGCAAATACATCGAAAAATACGCGAAAGGAGACGCCCGGGCGACAGAGCCAAACAGCCAGCCCTACCCTGGCGTTAGCCAGGCATTAGGGCTGAAACGCCAGCCCTTGCCTGGCGTTATCCAGGCGTTTGGGCTGAAACGCCAGCCCTTTCCTGGCGTTAGCCAGGCGTTAGCCTCATAACGCCAGGGTCCCCAGTTCAACCAGAAACCAAGTTTTGACGGGTTTAAGTGTTTCCCAAGTGAAATAGACATCTCCTACACGGTTAGGGTTCACCCTAAACCTATAAATAGACTCCTAAAACACAATTACAGGGGGATTTTCGTGATTCAAAGCCACAGAGAGAATTCAGAAGCATTCAACAAGAAAACACCATAGAAGTGACAAACATCGATTTCTACATTTAGTATTTCTTACTT
>ML337352.1:0-24953 GCA_005239505.1 Nicotiana paniculata | reverse complement strand
TCACTTCAATGGCTTCCTTATCTTTCGAAAATCCTCTTCAAGTTGTGTTTTGGGGTCTATTTATATGTTTAGGACAAACCCTAAACATGTAGGAGACTTCTATTCCAACCGGGAAATACTTAAACTCTTCAAAACTCGAATTTAGCCGGAACAGGGGCCTGGCGTTTGGGCCCTGGCGCCTGGCTAACGCCAGGCTAAGGCAGGAGTTTAAGCTCTAACGCTTGGCTAACGCCAGGCAAGGTCAGGCGTTTCTGCTCTAACGCCTGGCTAACGCTAGGCAAGGTCAGGCGTTTGAGCTCTAGCGCCCAGCTATAGCCCGGTGCACTCCTCCTCGCCTCTTGAGCGTATTTTCGATGTATTTGCATCCATTTAGCTCGGTTTCCATATCCAATTCACCTACACATAAAATAGACTCCATTATACACATAAAAAGTATATTTTTATCATTAACGCACATAAAATGTAAGGTATATAACATATTTAACCATGAATTCTAGCCACGTATCATGCACCTTGGATGGTAGTTAAAGTCTGGATTGACCTTTAAACTCTTCAAAGCCCTGTTCAATACTCCATCACCAATACAAACAGATAAGGAGACATTGGATCTCCTTGTCTTAACCCCTTCTTTCCTTGGAATTTAGCTGTCAAGCCTCCATTTAGTAACAAGGAGTAGCTGACAGTGGTCACACATTCCATTATCAACTGCACAAACTTAACAGGCATTCCAAACTCTATCAATATCATATTTTAAAAAGGCCATTCAACTGAGTCATACGCTTTCCTTATATCCACCTTTATGCAGCATCTTGGTGAGACACCTTTCTGAGTGTATCCCTTGACCAATTCATGGGGAATGATGACATTATCCAGTATGTTCCACCCTTCTATGAATGTTGATTGAGAAGGTCCCACAATGAAATCCACCACCAACTTCAACTTTTCTGTGATAATCTTTGAGATGAGTACATAGGAGTACAACATGTTCTAGGTCGAAATTCTTTGATAGAAATGGGGCTAGCAACCTTAAGCACCAGTGTTACTGTCGTACAGTTAACACTTTTTATAAGCTTCCCATTATTAAAGAACTCTTGTACTGCTTCTTTAACCTCACCTCCAATAATATAACAGTATGCTTTGAAGAACTCTGCTGGAAATCCATCTATCCCTGGTGCCTTGTCGTTTGGTAAATCTTTAAGTTCCTTATCAATGCCTTCCTCTGTTACTGGAGCATTGAGCAGTTGTTGTTGCTCCGTGGTTAGGCAGTGCCCATACCTAGATGTATCAAGGTCAATGCAGGGAAGTTCTCTAGCTGAGGTACCCAATAATGTTTGAAAGAAACTTCTAAATTCTTGTTCTATCAATTTTGGCTCTATCACTCTAATCCCTTGTTCATTACAGATAGATGCAATTCTGTTTCTTGACTGTCTGGCCTTTAAATGATCATGAAAGAACTTAGTGTTTCTATCTCCTGCTTTTATCCACATTGCTCTGGATCTCTGTCTGAGTACTTGTTCATTTACTCCTTCCCATCTTTCAATCTGCATAAGCAATTCCTTTTCTTTGGCTATTAATTGATGATTAAGTGGATCTTCAACCAGATTCCCTTGAGTATTCTGCAGCTGCATTCTTAGGTTGCCAAGCTTCTTCTCCATGAAGTCATCTCCTTGTTCCTTTGTTGTGTTTTGTCCTTTAACCCTTGCAGCCAGAATGAGTACATAGCATACCCCTGGAGCTTTTGATTCCATACCTCATGAACATTCTCTGTAAACTCTTTCTGATGTAACAGAACATTGTATAGCCTAAAAGGCTTTGGTAAGTGATTCTTGGTTACCTCAGTATTTATAACAATAGGTGAGTGATCAGAAACTCCAGGCAGTTCAAACACAGCTTCTAGGTTGCTGTATTGTGTAAGCCAAGAAGCATTTCCAAACACCCAATCAATATTGCTATAAATTCTATCTCCTGTATCCCTTTTATTACACCATGACCACTGAAAGTCCTTTCTATTTAACTGCCCCAATCCAATGTCCTTTATACATTCTTGAAAGTCCACCAGTTCGGCTTGATGCACAGGTTGCCCATTTATTCTATCATTGACAGACAAAGCATTGTTAAAATCCCCAATTACCAACCAAGCCTCATGCATTGTATTATAAATCTGTCTTAATTTCTCCCGTAGATCCATCATTTCATGTATTCTGTTCTTTCCACAGACAAATGTTATGTAGCATGAGAATTGTGACCCTTTTTCCTTCACTTGACAGTGTATCAGTTGTGTAGTAACCAACAGAATTTGAACTTGCACCTTGCTTTCCTTCCAAAAGAGCCAAAGTCTCCCAACTTGACTAGTACTTTCATCTGAATACACTTGCCAATATTTACAGAACTTTCGCTTAACTTTGATAACACTCCTAGGTTTATCTTTGTCTCAAGGCAGCCTAGTAAAGTGATTTTGCGCTTCAACAGAAAGGCCTTGAGTTCTTTCTGCTTATAGGGCTTATTCAGCCCTCTTATATTCTAGGAACTTATTATCATGGTGGATTTTCCTCATTGAGGCCAATCCCTTCAGTCACCTTAGCAGTGTTGCACTTTTCTTGTATTCTCAAAGGACTATATCTATTTGTCATCAACATTTTCTCCTTCTCAGCATCAATTAGGGGTCCCTTACGTTGAAGTTGTCCTTGATCTTTCATCTTTTGTTTCCCTTTTGATCTTTGTTGTGGCTGCAATTCCACCTCTTGTTTATCATTCTGCTCTACATTAATATGATCTTCCTGTTGTTTTTGTATTTGCTCAAGATTCTGTCCTTCCTGCTCATTTGCTTGCTCTGCATTAGTATCCTGATGTTTTTGTATTTGCTATGAATTTCCTGCTCTTTTGCTTGCTCAACAGCAGGTTTGACTCTCCACTGGGTAACATGCATTTTTCTCTGCTGCTGCTTATTTGGTTTCACCTGCCTTTGTTGTTTCTCCATTTTGTCTTTGTGGTCCTTGCTTTGCTTTTCTTGTAGTGCTGATGGAGCCTTCTCACAGCAAGTTGTCCTATTTGGAAACACCCATCACAAAATGAAGGTTTCCATTCATAATCTAGGACTTGTTCCTTATGTGTGCCATTTGCCTCCTCTATGAGCATTGTATCTGGTAATTCCTGAGATATATCCATTTCAATAAACATTCGCGCATAGGAAATCCTATCTCCCTCTGCCATGAGTTTATCAGAACAAATAGGTTTCCCTATATAGCTGGCTATGTGACCCAAATTCTCCGTCGTCCAGAACTCAACTGGTAACCCTGGGAATAGGACCCAAATTGGCACATTGCGAGTCATTTCTTTGTAACCCCGGAATAGGACCCAAAAAGAATTATCAAATTTTGCAATAACTAATTCGCAGATATGATAAACACAACTCTCTTTCCTTAATTGTGTAGTCAATTAATATAGAAAAATTAAGTCAGCATTTCATCCTTTTTCTGTATTATTCCTATTATATAACAAACAATGTACGTATCTCAAATAATGTGGTGGTCATGTGGATCGGACGTGCAACTAGCCTGTTTACTATGGAATTACCAATTTTATTATTTTGTTAGATATTGGAGCCAATTGTTAAGGATACATTTTTTTATGGTAGATTTAGCAAGTTTTCAAGTTAATATGTGAGTGGGCCAAAACTTTTTCCGTTTATATTTTTTGTATTGCACCAAATTAATAATATTCCCTTTCTTTTTAATTTTTTTTACCTTAGTACATATCATAAGATTTTATCAAAAGAATTACCCTAATATTCCCTTCGTTTAAAAATATTAGCTCATTTTTTTATTAGACCATTTCAAAATGATTGGCACATTCTTATATTTTCTTAACGAAAAGCTTTTATAACCAGAAACATGCTATGACTTTTTTAAGATCAAAAGTTTCAAAAGTTTTATAGCCACACAAACGTTAGGGAATATTTAAGATCACAAATTTCAAAAGTCTTCGTTTCTTTTTTAAACTTTACGCCAATTCAAACTAAGACTAACAAATTAAAATGGACGGAGTATAAGAACATAAGAGTATTCACCTATTTTCTATGACGTAAATTTCATATTTTAGCCATCGCGTAAAGAAATATTCTAAAACTATCGATCCATACACCTTTAGAATATGACAGACTATTTCCAACAATTTGATAAGTTAAATATTCTTGGCGTTTGTAATGCTATTTAATTAAAATTTTGATTATTCATCTCCGTATATTCCGACAATATCTAATCTTTTTGACCTGGACAAATAATTCACCATACTAAAGAATTGCATTGATTATTCACAAAAATTATATTTTCTTATTTTTGTATATTTATTTATTCAAATATTTATTCTTATAATATTGATTTATTACAAAAATTATATAATTTATGATTTAGTATACACGTGCTGAGATATATATATATATTAGATTATGTATAAGATTCATTAAATTACTTTCATTAATTATTTTTAATTATTAATGTTGTCTTAAAATTATCAAGTGGCTTCATTTTAGCTTGCCAATTGACTTAACCATTATGCATACTACCCTCCTTTTAATATAATATAATTAGATATAGATTTCAACGATCTTTTTTATAGCCAAATCTTCCAAGTCTTCATTGGGTTAAAGTTTAGACCGTTAATAAATTCCTTAATGGGAAAAATAGATTAACTGACAAATTATTTACGAGTTTCCATTTTCAGAAATTTGATAACTTTCTCTCCTTCAATATCTTTGAAATTTTATTTTATCCTCGAATATAGAGGTAGAAATCAAGATCAACACTTATGGGTTAAAAATATTACTCCATCCGTTTTATTTTATATAATGGTGTTGGACTACCCACAGAGTAAGAATTTTTTTTTTTGGGAACTTGTAAACTTAGGCTAATTATGAAATTTTTGCGGCTATTAAAGCATATCATTAAAGGTAGAATGAATATTTAAATTTAAATTACTTTCACTTACAGAAATATGCAATATTCTTTTCAAACAAAACAGAGGGAGTAATATTGAAATACTCCAATTACAAAGGCACCTCAAAATATTCAATGTGACACCTAACAACCAACTATAAAAATAAACCAGAAGGATTCAGATTTACTACTGCAGCTTCATAAAAAAAGTCACTTGAATCTCGTTATCATTTCGACATGTCTCTAAATCAGCATCAAAATTTTCAGAAATAGGATACAATAATTATGCATTCACTTAAGTGAGAGGCAAACTGAGCCGAGAGTCTATTGAAAACAACTCATTGCCCCACCGGGGTAGGGATAAAGTCTGCGTACACACTACCATCCCAAATCCCACTTTGTGGGATTTTACTGGGTCGTCGTCGTCGTTGTTGTTGTTAAGTGAGAGGCAACAGCAATATAGCAAATGGTCAAATGAGTAAAACAGCTGCAGTTAATTTATTTTGAGCTCTCAGAAATCAGGACAAGGCAAAATTTGGAACATATTTATCCTAATTATAATATCCAACTTTGCTTCCTAAGATAAAATAAAGTGTTTGTGCCAAGCTTGTGAGTGTATCGATTACTCCGCCAGATACCTACTATCTCCAACCAACAACAGGTACCGGATATCTTACCAAGAGTTAGGTAGATGTAAGATCTCATCTAGTGCTGCCTTAGTTAGGATTCAAATGTTGGTTCCGAGGTTGTTGACTTGTTGCTTCAACTATCGACCGCTAGGCCACCCCTTGGGGAAAAGTATAGACCATAAATATGTCAATGCTCGACTTAAAACAGAGATCGGGAGAAAGGGAAACAAATCACATACACGTCTCAAACAACCCTCATCACAAAGCTGCTGAGACTTTGAGCTACATATGACAGAAATGAAAATACATGAAACCAAGTTGAGCTTTTCTTTGCCAAAAACTAGGGGCCAGGACATGAAATAATTTCCAAAATAAGCTGACTAACTATTGATCAAACAGCAGATAAAATAACACGTTGGCTACTGGCGGGATTCCTGTCCAAGCTTTCTCGGAAAGTCACCTACTACAAAAACTATTAAACTACAACACGGGATGCCAAGCCCCTACCTGACCACCAAAACAGAACATAATAAAACAACTAAAAATCATTAACAGCAGGGTACAGATAAATAAATTTGAGTTCAGAAGGCAAGTCTTGATCGAAATTCTCCTACATTTATAAATGTGCAAATAGTGGAGGATAAGAAAAATATAGAGGTCCTTCCCATCAGAGAAGCAAAATATTCCCCGAAACAAGGCTATAATTGAGGTTCTCGAAATAGGGGGAGGCCCAAAATACTAGAGAAATGCTGAATAGTGGGAATGGGAGATGTTTCCTGGTTCTTGTATAGACTAAGAGAGTCAAGCTCAGAGGTCTGGTTAAAAGCAGGCAGAAGAATGGTAATGGAATGGAAAATACTGAAACCAAATTTGCAGTTTGCTATAACAAATTTACAATTCAAGACTTATAAAGGAAATAAAGGAAGCTGCTACATAATGCAAGTGGAAATCAAGAACAACTAGAGGCAGAGCCAGGATTTGAAACTCATGGGTTCGAGATTCTAGTTCTTTTAAGGTACTGGGTTTTAAATTAGTAATTTGTACATATTCAATGGATTTCTTAAGATAAATAAAGGATTTGAACGGAAGCTACCGGGTTCGGCCAAACCAGTAAACTCTATGCTAGCTCCGCCCCTGAAGACAAAAATATGTCAATATTAAATATTTTATGGACATGAGCCAGCAGATAAAATGAGTTGTGAAGCTTAACACCTTATATGTCTTTGAAAACAGCAAGTTTGACTCATAGAGATATCCCAACTCTTCATCAGATGTTCATTATCCAGGTAACATTTCAGAAGTACAGCATTATTTAACAGCTGGGAGTAATCTTTGGGGGGAAAAAAGCTTCAATTATCTGATATGGCAAACTATTTTGCTCATGAAAGAAAAGCATGTTGGTACGTGAGCAATTGATTTTTTTTTAGAAGTTAACGGTAAGTTACACATGCTTAGGAATAATGAGAACAAAGTTTTGTACAACTTACATTCTATCTTCTCGTAGAACTAATCATTGTTGTCATATCAAAACGTTCGGCAATGAGGCGTCTAGCTTCTATTTCTTGTAAAAGTTTTACATTCTATCTTCAGTCAGTAGAACTAATTATTGTTCCTTTATCAAAACCTTCAGGCATGAGGCGTCTAGCTTCTATTTCTTGTAAAAGTTCTATGATCGTTCCTTCTCTGCTGCATCTGAGAAGTGCGCTGCATAGTTCAGTTAACATATCCAAATCAGGGGTAATAGATATTTCTACCATCTCTTTCAAGACTTTCACCGCTCCATCATGATCCTCATTCTTGATGAAGCTTGACATCAATAGAGCCAAAGTTGGCTTATTCGGGTGACAACCACCTCTGACCATGCTTTTATAGATTTGAAAGGCACGGTCGGGATTCCTTCTCGCACACTGCCCACTGATCAGAGCAGAGAAAGTAGAGGAATTAGGAACCAAGTTTGCCTTATCAAGTTCTTTGACCAAAAATGCAGCTTTCTTTGTCTTCCCTTCTTTGCACAATCCCAAAATCAATGCATTGTAAGTCAATATATCACCCTTCAATCCATTGTTCGCCATCTCCTCAAAAAGCCGACTTCCCATTTCAGAATTACCAACCTGGCTATATGCATTTATCAATGTATTATACGTGACAACATTAGGAGACACACTAGTTCTCTTCATCTCGCTAAAAAGTTTGTTTGCTTCATGTAATTTCCCTTCCTTACATAAACCGTGAATAAGAGCGTTGTAAGTAACACTATCTGGACATACCCCGTTCTTCTCCATCGCGCTCTTAAGTTTCAACGCAACACTCAAGAGGCAATAGTTACAGTGTCCAGCAATCAAAGTATTATAAGACACAACAGTCGGTTTCAAGCTTATGTTCTCCATTTCCCTTAAGACCTCAACAGCCTTTTCTAGTTTTCCCAATTTGCAAAAAGCACTCATAACCATGTTAAACGTATAAATATTAGGTGAAATCCTTGACCGACGCATCTCCTTATAAAAACCTAACGCAACATCTGTCCTATCCAAACTAAGCAATGAGCTCATAAAAGCATTGCAAGACTCAACAGTAGGAACAAAACCATATTGCTTCATACTACAAAATGTATCACTGGCATTCCTGAACTTCTTCAAATGAGCATGACACTTAAACAATGAGTCAAAAACACGTGGCGAAGAATCGCACAATCGATACGATAAAAGTACAGCTTCAAATAATTTAGCAGGAAAATCAACAGAACCTGATTTAAGAAGCTTCCTCAAAATTGATTCAGCTGATTTAAACTTGTTATTCTTAGTAAGAACATGAAGAACAATGGAATGATTTTCAAGGGTATTTGAATTAGGGTTTTTAACCTCAACCCAATTGAAGAATTCAAGGGACAAAACATAATCTTTTTGAATTTTCAATAGAATGTGCTTTACTCTAAATGGGGTTAAACCAGAAGTTAAATTCTCAAGCTTAGACCAATCAGAATGTATAAGGTGACTATGAGCTACATTAACAAAATCAAGATCTTGGCCTTTTGGCTCAGAAATGGTTCTGTGAGGCAATGGAATTGGGTCCAATTTTTTTCTTTGGTGGGTATTTTTGGGTAAATCAAGAAAGGTTGAAAATTTACGAAAATGTTTTAGACACTTCATTTCAAGAATTTTCTTGAGTTACCCAATTGATATTTCATTGAGGGGGAACTAACCTTGTATAAAAAGAGAAATCTTTTTGCTTCTTTCTAAGTAATTGAAGGGGACTTCAGTGTTTGAGCTGCAATTGCAGGGTACCCATTTTCAGGAACGAAAGGGGATGTTTGATTTCTTCTTGTTTTTATTCTTTTAATATTTCTTGGTATATTCTTAATTGCACATTTTCTAAGCCTTCACGCAAAGAAGAAAAGAGAATAAACTTTTGTGGCATAACATATAGAACCACGATTATATGTATTGCTATTTATCTTTTGCATTATATGTATTTTAATTTTTCTAAAATCATATTACCATACAAATCACTTTGAAACACTTGTCGAGTTTAATACTTTATTATATATTGATTAGATAATAATTCAAGTAGAATTTAAATTATTTCTACAAAGAGCCTATTTTTTTTTTTTTGCATCACTAAGCCTTAAATTAATTATTATTAAATAGTAATTAAAAAGTCAGTTGAAAAATAAGTCGTCATGTATTTTTCTCATTGTTTAAATTGAATGATCTATAGTTTTATTCTTTTAGTATTTTCAGTTGTGTTAATGTATTTGTAACGAACTGGTCGATCGTTCCGTGAGATTCGCCCTGTTTCCCCTGTTTCTGTTTTATCATATGTTGCTTAGCCTATTTATGTTGTGTTGGGTCGGTTGGTTCGGGTTCGGAGTGGTCGTGATGAGAATTGAGGTACTTAGTCTCTTAAATTGGCTTAATAGTTGGAAACGCCAACTGGGAGTTGACTTATTGGTAAACGACCTCGGAATGTAGATTTCATGGCTCAGATAGCTTCGTTAGGTGATTTGGGACTTAGGAGTGTGTTCGGAATGTGGTTTTGATGTCCGGTGTAGAATTAAGCTTGAATTGGCGAAGTTGAGTTTTTGGTGATTTCCGGTCGGCAGTGGAAAGTTAGCTATCGGAGTCGAAATGGAATTTCAAAAGTTGGAACAGGTTCGTAGTGTCATTTTGGGCGTGTGTGCAAATTTCCAGGTCATTCGGACGTGTTTTGGTTGGTTTCGGCATCATTGACGGAATTTAGAAATTTCAAAGTTCATAGGTTTGAATTTGATGTGATTTTTGGTGTTTTTGCATAGTTTTTGGCGTTTCGAAGGCTCGACTAAGTTTGAATAAGGTTATGGGACTTGTTTGTGTTTTTGGCTGGGGTCCCGAGGGGCTCAGAATAATTTCGGATGGTCATCAGAAGGATTGAAGTTGGAAAATGCAGCTGAAGAAGCTACTGGTGCCAGGCATCTGGTGTGGCCGCACCTGCGGAAGGGCCGCCGCAGGTGCGACTCTGTCACGACCCCAAATCCTAACAGGTCGTGATGGCGCCTATCGTGGAACTAGTCTAGCCAACCATCACATAATTACACAGTTGATCTATTATAATATTTCGAAAATCAATAATAATCAGCAAACAGAGTATAAAATAATTTCTTTAAGTTTACGCCGCAATAATAATCTAACAATCTAAACAAATCCTCCAAGACTGGAGTCAACCGATCACGAGCATCTAAGAAATAAACTAACTCTGCAAATGTCATAATAATGTCTATGAATCAAATACTAAGTACTAAATGAAGAAGGGAAGTGGAGAAGTTGCGGACGCTGGACAGCTACCTCGAAATTCCAAACGCTGATGACAACGAGCTCGGACGACTACTTCTCCGAACCAGCACCTGGATCTTCATACAGGGGTGCAGGGAGTAATGATGAGTATTCCAACTCAGTAGTAATGAAAATAAATCATATTCTGAAGTATATGAACACACATCACAAAAACACCAATCCACAAAACATAAAAACATCACGTCTCAATAAAGTATACATAAGTTCGAAAACCAGCTTCCATAAAATCCTTTTGAAGCAAGTATATTTTCAATATATCTCAGTAAAACTCTTAGTAATATTAGTTTGAAAAATAAAGTGAATCATAGTCAAAACTCAGTAAAATATCATCATAAAACTGCCCCTCAGGCCATAATCATCACTCGTAACAATTTTTTCCAGCACCTCACCATCACTCAATATAAGCCCCGCGGGAAACCTCACTGTCACTCATGCCTCCCAAGCACTCATCACTCGGAACCCGCACTCAGTAGGTACCTGCGCTCACTGGGGGTATGTACAGACTCCTGAGGGGCTCCTACAGCCCAAGCGCTATAAACAAGTCAAATCATGGCATCAATCACTCTCACGCACTCGGTCTCTCTCTCATATCATAACATCCTCACAATATTGGCCCTCGACCTCACTCAGTCAGACACTCTCAGCATGCCATTCGAGTCATAAATAGAACAGGGTTCTCGACCCAAAATAGTATCTCATTTCAAGAAATAGTAATATTATCAAATAAGAGTGTCAACAATTTCACAAGAAAGACTAAGTATAAAATCATAGTTTCAAAGTGAAGAATATCAGTAAAATAGCCCTCAAGGGGTTAAAACAGATCGGCACTAGGCCCCAAACATGGCTTACAGCCCAAGTATAACAAAACATAGTAATACTAATAACCATATGCTTTAAAAGAGGTTTCGCAACTCAATAGTTTTCTAAAAAGATACATTTTCCAAATTTCCAATTCGTACACGCCCCACACTCGTCATCCAGTGTGTGCGTCACTCCAAATCCGTGAAAGGATGTAAAGTCCGGGGTTTCATACCCTCAGGACATGATTTAAAGACATTACTTACCTCAAACTAGCCCGAAAAGATACTCTGCAACCCACTTGCCTCTCGAATCAACTTCCAAGTGCTCCAAATCTATAAAGATCAGATCTTTCTCATCAAATTATGCTAAGGGAATGAATTCCAATTAGAAAATACCAATTTTAGCACAAAACCCGAAATTAGCCAAAACCTGACCCCCGGGCCCGCATCTTGGAACTCGAAAATTTTTATACCAAAATGTTCTTCATCATCTCACGAGTCCGTACATATAAAGAACTCTAAAATCGGAGTTCGTTTGTCCTTCAAATCATCCCCTAAAGGCCTCATAATCTCAAGCCCTAATTCCATTTTTTTCTACTGAATTTATAAATTAAACGGTGATAATTTGATCCTTAATCACATATAATCGAGTTTTAGGGTCCAAAATCCTTACCTCAACGAAGAACAATGATTTCCTCTTTTAAAAATCGCCTCAAAAGCTTCTTCCTGTTCAAAAATGGTGGAAAAGTGGGTTATGGTCGCAGAGGGTTTTAATTTACACTTCCCAGGTCCTGACACTGTGCGATCATGGCTCCAGGAATGCGTTCGTGAAGCACTGCCAAGTCCTACCCTACGCGATCGCGTAGCTACTCCCATGCTCGCACAGAACAACCAGTCAACCCCTCCCCACGCGCCAAGACATTATGCGATCGCGCCCAGCCAAATGCGACCGCACTGGCTTCCTCACTCATCTCTCTGCGATCACGACCTTGTACCTGCGGTCTCATAGAGTAATTTTCTGGGCCTCACCAACTAACCTGTGCGATCTTATACATCATCCTGCGATCGCATAGAAGAATTTCACACCTGCAACACACCAGCAAAACAACTATTTTTTTCTAATTCCAAAAGTGCCCGTTAACCCCCGAAATCAATCCCGAGCCCCTCGGAACCCCAACCAAATTTATCAACACATCATAAATGATCATTAAAACTTAGTTTCACTCTCGGAACACCAAAAATAACATCAAAACACCAAAATCACGTCGGATTCAAGCCTAAGAACTTTGAAATTTCTAAAATCTACCAACGATGCCGAAACTATCCAAAACATATCCGATTGACCTAAAATTTTGCAGACGTATCCAAAATGACATTATGAATCTGTTCCAACTTCCGTAATTCCATTCCGACCTCGATAGCCTATTTTCCACTACCGACCGTAAATCACCAAAAACTAACTTTCGCCAATTCAATCCTAATTCTACACTGGACATCACAAAATTATTCTGAATACACTCCTAAGTCCCAAATCACCTAATGAAGCTATCTGAGCCATAAAATCCGCATTCCGAGGTCATTTACCAGTAAGTCAACTCTCAGTTGACTTCTCCCACTTTAAGGCTATTCTTAAAGACTAAGTGACTAAATTCTCACTACAACCATTCCGATTCCGAGCCTACCAACACTAACACATCGTAAACAGTATAACCAACCTATTACAAGGAAATAACAGTAATTATAATGCAAGTTCTACGTAACGACTGACTGAGTCGTTACATTCTCCCCCTCTTAAACAAACCTTCATCCTCGAACAGGTCTAGAAACATACCTGGAGTCTCAAACAAGTGAGGATATCTGCTCTGCGTCTCCCGATCGGTCTACCAAGTATCCTCCTCCACTATCTGACCTCTCCATTGTACCTTCATTAAAGCTATATTCTTGGACCTCAACTTTCTGACCTGACGATCCAAAATTGCTACTGGCTCTACCTCATATGACATATCACCCTCGAGCTGGACTGTGCTGAAGTCTAACACATGAGACGGTTCACCAATATATTTCCTGAGCATCGACACATGAAATACTGGATGAGCACTCGATAGGCTGGGTGGCAAGGCAAGTCTATAAGCCACCTCTCCAACCTTCTGAATTACCTCAAAAGGACCGATAAACTGTGGACTCAACTTTCCCCTCTTTTCGAACCTCATAACACCCTCCATGGGTGATACCTTCAGCAGTACCTTATCACGTTCCACAAAAGACACATCTCGGACCTTCCGGTCCGCATAACTCTTTTGCCTAGATTGCACCGTGCGAAGTCTCTCCTAAATCAACTTCACCTTCTCTAACGCATCCTGGATCAAATCTGTGCCCAATAGCCTAGCCTCACTGGGCTCGAACCAACCAACCAGAGATCTACACCTCCTACCATATAAATCCTCGTACGGGGCCATCTGAATATTGGACTGGTAGCTATTATTATATGCAAACTCCGCTAGTGGTAGAAATTGATCCCATGAGCCACCAAAATCAATCACACAAGCCCGCAACATGTCCTCTAAAATCTAAATAGTCCTCTTTGACTGCCCGTCGGTATGAGGATGAAATAATGTGCTCAACTCTACCTGAGTACCCATACCTCTCTGCACGGCCTTCCAAAACTGAGATGTGAACTGAGTACCTCTGTCAGAAATGATAGAAACTGGAATCCATGCAATCAGACAATATCCCTGATGTACATACCAGCTAACCGCTCTGAAGTATAAGTAGTACCAACAGGAATAAAGTGCGCGGACTTGGTCAATCTATCCACAATGACCCAAATAGCATCATCGAAGTCCGTGGAAGCCCAACTACGAAGTCCATAGTGATCCGCTCCCACTTCCACTCCGGAATATCTAACCTCTAAAGTAATCCTCCTGGTCTCTGGTGCTCATACTTGACCTGCTGGCAGTTGAGACACTGTGTTACATACTCAACAATATCTCCCTTCATCCGCCTCCACCAATAATGCTGTCTCAGATCCTGATACATCTTCGCGGCACCCGGATGGATGGAATACCATGAGCTGTGGGCCTCTACTAATATCAACTCTCGAAGCCCATCCACATTGCGCACGCAAATACGGCCCTGCATCCTCATAACACCGTCATCACCAATAGTCACATCCCTGGCATCACCTCGACGGACCCTGTCATGAAGTACTAACAAATGCGGATCATCATACTTCCGATCTCTAATATGATCATAAAGAGAAGACCAGGAAGCCATGCTAGCTAATACCCGCGGAGGGTCCGACAAATCCAATCTCACCAACTGACCCGCTAAAGCATGAACATCAAGTGCTAAAGGTCATTCTGCTGCTGAAAGGTAAGCTAGACTCCCCAAGCTCTCAGCCCTGCGACTCAAAGCATCGGCCACTGACCTTCCTCGGATGATACAAACTAGTGAGGTCATAATCCTTGAGAAGCTCTAACCATCTCCTCTGACGCAAATTCAAGTCCTTCTGCCTCAGCAGATATGCACTCCATACAAATAATGCCGCCAAATCTTCAAGGCATGAACAATGGCAGCTAACTCAAGATCGTGCACTGGATAATTCTTCTCGTGCACCTTCAACTGTCTAGACGCGCAGGCAATCACCCTATCGTCCTGCATCATTACCGCTCCCAAACCAATTCTAGAAGCATCACAATAGACTGTGTAAGAACCCGAACCAGTAGGCAAAACTAGTACCAGAGTTGTGGTCAATGCTGACTTGAGCTTCTGAAAGCTCTCCTCACACTCATCAAACCATCTAAATGAAGCACCCTTCTGGGTCAATCTGGTCAAAGGCGAAGCAATAGAAGAGAATCCCTCCACAAAGCGACGGTTATATCCCGCCAAACCAAAGAAACTCCTAATATCTGTAGCTGAGGACGGTCTGGGCCAACTATGCACCGCCTCTATCTTCTTCGGATCAACCTGAATACCCTCACTAGACACCACGTGCCCCAAGAAGGCTACTGAACCAAGCCAAAACTCACACTTGAAGAATTTTGCATAAAGCTTCTCCTCCCTCAACCTCTGTAACACAACTCTCAAATGTTGAGCACGCTCTTCCTGACTACGAGAATAAACCAGGATGTCATCAATGAGCACAATGAAGAAAGAATCAAGGTAAGGCTGAAACACGATGTTCATCAATTGCATGAACGCAGTTGGGGCATTGGTCAGCCCAAATAACATAACTAGGAACTCATAATTACCGTATTTGGTCCTGAAAGCAGTCTTCGGAATGTCAGAATCTCGAATCTTCAACTGATGATACTCAGATCTCAATTCAATCTTGGAGAACACTCTAGCTCCCTGAATCTGGTCAAACAAGTCATTAATACTGGGCAACGGATACCGGTTCTTCACCGTAACCTTATTCAGCTGTCTATAATCAATACACATGCGTATAGAGCCATCTTTCTTTTTCACAAACAACACCGGTGCACCCCAAGGTGACACACTAGGCCGAATGAACCCCTTATCTAGGAGTTCCTAAAGCTGCTCTTTCAATTCTTTCAACTCTGCTGGTACCATGCAGTAAGGTGGAATAGAGATAGGCTGGGTGTCTGACACCGAGTCAATACCAAAATCAATATCCCTGTCAGGTGGCATGCCTGGAAGGTCTGCATGAAATACGTCCGGAAAATCACGGACCACAGGAACAGAAGGAGTCTCACTACTAACATCCCTCACAAAAGCAAGATAATACTCACACCCTTTCTCAACCATACGTTGAGCCTTCAAATAAGAAATCACTCTGCTAGGCACATGCTCTATAAACCCTCTCCACTGAACTCTCAAAACTCCGGGCATAGCTAGGGTCACGGTCTTAGCGTGAAAATCAAGAATAACATGACATGTGGATAACCAATCCATGCCCAGAATCACATCAAAATCGACCATACTGAGTAACAGTAGGTCCACTCGGGTCTCTAGACCCCCAATAGATATCACACATGACCAATACACACGCTCTACAACTACAGTATCGCCCACCGGAGTCGACACATGAACAGAGGTAACTAAAGACTCACGGGGCATATCCAGAAAATGGCAAAATATGAAGAAACATAGGAATATGTAGAACCAGGGTCAAATAAAGCCAAAGCATCTCGACAACAGACTGAGACAATACCCGCGATCACTGCATCGGAGGCCATAGCATCCGGCCTGGCTGGAAGTGCATAAATACGTGGTTGGCCTCCACCTGCTCGACCTCCCCCTCTAGGGTGGCCTCTAGCTGCCACCCATGGCTGCCTGGGTAGGTGGTGAAGTGACTGGGGCTGAAATCGAGGGCTGAACCCTCTGCTGAGATGAACTACCAGGATGACGAGGACACTTCCTCCACCCATGTCCGAACTCTCCATACTCAAAACAACCACCTGGAGTTGGAGATGGAGACTGATGAGAACCCCTGCCACCATGATAACCATCAGATGAATCATGCATAGAAAAACCCTGATGTGATGATGCTCTGGAGGAAATCTGAGCTGGAAGGGCACTAAAAGATGAACGTCCCTAATGAGAACTGCGGGGACCCTGCCCCAAATATGCACCACTATAATATGGGCGAGCTGGATGTGGATGTCTAAATGGACGACCTCTGTCGTGCTGAGTTTGTCCTCTAGAAAGGGAACCACTGAAGCTACCTGATCCCCGAGGCTTCTTGGCCTCCCTCTCCTCACGTTCCTGCCTACGAACCGACTCAATGTTTCGAGCAATGTCAACTACCTGCTCAAATGTAGCTCCAGACACTCTCTCCCTAGTCATCAAAATCCGAAGCTGATACATGAGACCATCTACAAATCTCCTGATCCTCTCCCTATCAGTAGGGACTAACTCAGAAGCATGTCTAGCCAACTCGGAAAACCTCATCTCGTACTGAGTAACTGACAACTCTCCCTGGCGGAGCTGCTCAAACTGCCTGCGCTGCTCCTCTTTGTGGGAATGAGGGACATACTTCTCCAAAAAGATCGTGGAGAACTGCTGTCAGGTGAGTGGTACTGAACCAACCGGCCTACGCCTCTCAAATGCCTCCCACCAAGTGAAAGCAGCACCAACAAATTAAAATGTAGCAAACGAAGCCCCACTGGTCTCCAAAATACCCGCAGTACGTAGTATCCTCTGGCATTTATCTAGAAAACCTTGGGCATCCTCACCCTCTGTGCCACTGAAAGTCGGAGGCTGAAGTCTACTGAACCTCTCCAGCCTATGTTGCTCATCCTCGGGCATAGCTGGAACCACATAGTCCTGAACTGGGGCAACCGACTGGGCTACCCCCGGTGCCTGAATACTCTGTACAGCCTGCTCAGGTGTCCGAGCTGCTGGAGTCTGAATGACTCCACCGGCCTGAGCTGTAGTGGAAGTAGTAGACATAGCAACTGCCTAGGTCAAACTGGTACACACTGTCAATATCTGAGCCAGGTTCTCCTGAAGACCCGGAATAACAATAGGCACTACCGGTGCCTGAGCCTGTCCCGCTGGAGCACCCTCAGCGCGAACCTGATCCTGAATGATAGGGGTATCCTGTGGTACTGTCTCGGCTGCTGCGCGGGCTGGTCCCCTAACTCCACCACGGCCTTGACCCCTTGTGGGTCTGGCTAGTGTCTGTTCACCCTGATCGGTAGTGCGTGTCCTCACCATCTGTGAGAGAATGAAACAACAGTAGTTTAGATTTCAAGAACCAATAGAATGGCACGAAAGATTTCAAGAAAATGAGATTTTTCCTAAGAGTTCTGTAGCCTCTCGAACATAAGTACAGACGTCTCCGTTCTGATCCGCAAGACTCTACTAAACCTGCTCATGATCGTTGAGTCCTATGTAACCTAAAGCTCTGATACTAACTTGTCACGACCCCAACTCCTAACAGGCTGTGATAGCGCCTATCGTGGAACTAGGCTAGCCAACCATCACATAACTACACATTTGATCTATTATAATATTTCAAAAATCAATAATAATCATCAAACAGAGTATAAAATAATTTCATTAAGTCTTTACGCCGCAATAATAATCTAACAGTCTAAACAAATCCCCCAAGACTGGAGTCAACCGATCACGAGCATCTAAGAAATAAACTATCTCTGCAAATGTCATAATAATGTATATGAATCAAATACTAAGTACTAAATGAAGAAGGGAAGTAGAGAAGCTGCGGATGCTGGACAGCTACCTCGAAATCCCAAACGCTGATGACAATGAGCTCGGACAACTACTACTCCGAACCAGTACCTGGATCGGCACACAGGGGTGCAGGGAGTAATGATGAGTACGCCAACTCAGTAGTAATGAAAATAAATCACAGTCTGAAGTATATGAACACACATCACAAAAACACCAATCCACAAAACAGTAAAACATCAAGTCTCAATACAGTATACATAAGTTCGAAAACCAGTTTCCATAAAATCCTTTTGAAACAAGTATATTTTTAATATATCTCAGTAAAACTCTCAGTAATATCAGTTTGAAAAATGAAGTGAATCATAGTCAAAACTCAGTAAAATATCATCATAAAACTGCCCCTCGGGCCATAATCATCACTCGTAACAATTTCCCTCAGCACCTCACCATCACTCAGTATCAGCCCCGCGGGCAACCTCACTATCACTCATGCCTCCCAATCACTCATCACTCGGCACTCAGTAGGTACCTGCGCCCACTAGGGGTGTGTACAGACTCCGGAGGGGCTCCTACAACCCAAGAGTTATAAACAAGCCAAATCATGGCATCAATCACTCTCAGGCACTCGACCTATCTCTTATATCATAACATCCTCACAATGTTGGCCCTCGGCCTCACTCAGTCAGACACTCTCAGCATGCCATTCGGGCAATAAATAAAACGGAGTTCTCGACCCAAAATAGTATCTCATTTCAAGAAATAGTAATATTATCAAATAAGAGTGTCAACAATTCACAAGAAAGACTGAGTGTAAAATCATAATTTCAAAGTGAATATCAATAAAATATCCCTCAAAGGGTTAAAATAGATCGGCACTAGGTCCCCAAACGTGCCTTACAGCCCAAGTATAACAAAACATAGTAATACTAATAACCATATGCTTTAAAAGCGGTTTCGCAACTCAATAGTTGCCTAAAAAGATACATTTTCCAAATTTCCAATTCGTGTACGCCCCACACTCGTCATCCAGTGTGTGCGTCACTCCAAATCCGTGAAAGGATGTAAAGTCCGGGGTTTCATACCCTCAGGACAGGATTTAAAGACATTACTTACCTCAAACTAGCCCGAAAAGATACTCTGCAACCCGCTTGCCTCTCTAATCAACTTCCGAGTGCTCCAAATATATAAAGATCATATCTTTCTCATCAAGTTATGCTAAGGGAATGAATTCCAATTGGAAAATACCATTTTTAGTACAAACCCCGAAATTAGCCAAAACCCGACCCCTGGGCCCGTGTCTCGGAACTCGATAAATTTATACCAAAATGTTCTTCATCATCTCACGAGTCCGTACATATAAAGAACTCTAAAATCGGAGTTCGTTTGATCCTTCAAATCATCCCCTAAAGGCCTCATAGTCTCAAGCCCTAATTCCATCTTTTTCTACTGATTTTCATAAATTAAACGGTGATAATTTGATCCTTTATCACATATAATCGAGTTTTAGGGTCCAAAATCCTTACCTCAATTAAGAACAATGATTTCCTCTCTTAAAAATCGCCTCAAAAGCTTCTTCCCGTTCAAAAATGGTGGAAAAGTGATTTACCTGGTCCGAACACTGTGTGATCGCGGCTTCATGAGTGCGTTAAGCACTGCCAAGTACTACCTTACGCGATCGCGTAGCTACTCCCGCACTTGCACAGAACAATCAGTCAACCCCTCCCACTCTCCAAGACCTTATGCGATCGCCCCCAGCCAAACACGACCTCACTGGCTTCCTCACTCCTCTCTCTACGATAGCGATCTTGTACCTGCGGTCGCATAGAGTAATTTTCTGGGCCTCACCAACTAACATGTTCACCCTGCGATTGCATAGAAGAATTTCACACCAGCAAAACAATTATTTTTTTCTAAGTCTAAAAGTGCCTGTTAACCCCCAAAACCAATCCCGAGCCCCTCGGGACCCCAACCAAATTTACCAACACATCACAAATGATCATTCAAACTTAGTTTCACTCTCGGAACACCAAAACTAACATCAAAACACCAAAATCACGTCGGATTCAACCCTAAGAACTTTGAAATTTCTAAAATCCACCAACGATGCCGAAACTATCCAAAACACATCCGATTGACCTGAAAATTTGCAGACATATCCAAAATGACATTACACATCTGTTCCAACTTTCAGAATTCCATTCCGACCCCGATAACCTATTTTCCACTGCCGACCTAAAATCACCAAATATTAACTTTCGCTAATTCAAGCCTAATTCTACACCGGACATCACAAAATTATTCCGAACACACTCCTAAGTCCCAAATCACCTAACGAAGCTATCCGAGCCATAAAATCCGCATTTCGAGGCTACCAATAAGTCAACTCTCAGTTGACTTCTCCCACTTTAATGTTATTCTTAAAGGCTAAGTGACTAAATTCTCACTACAACCTTCCGATTCTGAGCCTACCAACACTAACACATCATAAACAGTATAACCAACCTATGACAAGGCAATAACAGTAATTATAATGCAAGTTCTATGTAATGACCGACCGGGTCGTTACAGACTCCGCAGGTGTGGGGTGCCTTGCGCAGATGCGAAAAGGGGTCAGGCTAGAGGATGTAGCAGGTGCGAGGCATTGGCCGCACCTGCGGAGCCGCAGGTGCAAGATTTGGGATTTTAGTGGAATTCTACAGGTGCGGGTCCGCAGGTGCGAAGCAAGGGCCGCAGGTGCGGTTTCACTGGGCAAGAAATATAAATACTTGCCTCCACGAATTTTTGGCATTTCTCATTACTTTTGCATGCAGGTTGAGTCATTTTGAGAGCAACTTGGAGAAGGATTTCGAGGGTCTTCTGTGGAGGTAAGTTTCTCGGACTAAAAACTCGATTCTATATTATCATGTGACAGAGTAGGCTTGGAAATTAGTCGATTTAATGGCATAAATTGGGGGTTTAGGGCTTGGGAAATTGAGACTTATAATTAAAGAATTTAGGGGTTGTTTGTGGTCGGATTTCGATGCATTTTATATGTGTAGACTTGAGAAAGGATGAAGATTCTTGTGATGCAATTTTTATCGAATTCCGAGACATGGGCCCGAGTCTCGGGTTTGACCAATTCGGGAATTGTGCCTAAAATTGATAGTTTTCGATTGGGCCTTGTTCCTTTAGAGTATATTGATGATGTTAATCTGGTTTTGGTTAGATTCGGAGCAGTCGGGAGCCGATTCGAGGGGAAAGAGCATCGCGGATTAGTATTTGGGCCGGGTTGAGGTAAGTAATGACAATAAATCTTGTCCTGAGGGTATGAACCCCGGACTTCGTATTTTCTCACTAGTTTTGGAGTGGCGCACATGCCGGATGACGAGTGTGTAGCGTGAACTAATTTGGATTTGGACTTGGTCTTTTCCGCGACAACTATTGAGTTGCGTATTTTACTCTAAATCATATGTTAAATTTTGTTCTAAAACTATTGCTATATTTGGGCTGTAAGCCATGTTTGGGGCCTTGCGCCGACTTGTTTAGACCCCTTAGGGGATTTTTACTGCTATTTCCTCACTGTGTTGATTTATGATTTACTCTCAGTCATATTATGTTTAACTGTTTTCGAAACTCAGCCTTATTTACACTATTTGAGTTATAAAATGATGTTTTGGGTCGAGTACCCTATTTTACTGATAGCCTGAGGGGCTTACTGAGAGTTTTTGACTGAGTGAGGCCGAGGGCCTGATTATTAGGATATGAGATGCCACAAGGTGGCTTGATTTTAGTGTTTGGGCTGAAGGAGCCCCTCCAGAGTCTGTACACACCCTCAGTGAGCACAGGTACCTACTGAGTGTGAGTGCCTAGTGCCGAGTGACGATGATTGGGAGGCATGAGTGACAGTGAGGTTGCATGAGGGGTTGATATTGAGTAATTGTGAAGTATGTTGAGTGACTGATTTCTGAGTGATGTTTTGCTTGAGGGGCGATTTATGATTCATGTTTTGGCCCGAGGGGATATTTATGATTTATTTCATTTTACACTAAAATCTTCGGGTATTTTTAATTCTGAAATTGTTGGAAAACACATTTTTCCAAGGATTTTACTGAAGTTGGTTTTTAAAGCATGTTGATTTCATGTTGGAAAGAAAGGTCTTATTGTGAACTAATGATTTGATCTTATGTGTTTCTTACTGCTTAGACTTGATTTATTTTCATTACTACTGAGTTGGCGTACTCACATTACTCCTTGCACCCCTGTGTGCAGATACAGGTGCTGGTACCGCACGCTAGTTTTTCTTCCTTGCGTGGAGCCGGAATTGGGACCTCGAGGTAGATGTTCAGCATCCACATCATATCTTTCCCATTTTCTTGTTTTGTATTTAGTTCCTCGTTCCGAGTCTTGATGTATTATGATTGTAGGGTTATTTTGTACTACTCGTAGATGCTCATGACGGTTGACTCCAGGTTTTGGGGTAGTGTATAAATTGTTCATTTCATTTTGTTGCTTTAATCTGTTTAAGCGAAAGAAATTTTTGTGAAAGATCAGAATAGTTTTGGAAATTATGTAATATTATGTCAGTATATAATTGTTGGCTAGCCTAGTTCCATGATAGGCGTCATCACAGCCGACATAGGATTTGAGGTCGTGACAAGTTGATATTAGAGCCTAGGTTACATAGGAATCAACGGTCATGAGCAAGTTTAGTAGAGTCTCGCGGATCGGTACGGAGACGTCTGTACTTATCTTCGAGAGGCTGCAGAACCCTTAGGAACAATCTCATTTTTTCTTGAATTCTGTCGTGCCATTTTGTTGATTCTGGAAATCTAAACTTCTGTTGTTTCATTCTCTCACAGATGGTGAGGACTCGTGCTACCTATCAGGGTGACCAGCCACCAGCTAGACCAGCGAGAGGTTAAGGTCGCGGTCGAGGCCGTGGTAGAGGTAGGGGACCAGCCCGTGCAGCAGCCAGGGCAGTACTAGAGGGTCCACCTACCATTCAAGATCAGGTCCCCGCCGTAAATTCTCCAGCGGGACAGGCTCAAGCACCGGCGGTTCCTATTGTTATTCTGGGTCTTCAAGACACCGTGGCTCAGATCTTAACTGTATATACCACCCTTGCTCAGGCAGTTGTTGCGTCTTCTTCTGCTGCTACTTCTCAAGTCGGGGGAGGCAGTCAGACTCCAGCTAACCGGATACCTGAGCAGGTTACTCAAGGCCTTCAGACACTAGGGGCGGTTCCAGCCCAGCCGGTTGCTCTAGTTTAGGACTTCGTGGTTCCGGCTATGCCAGATGATGAGCAGCGTAGACTGGAGAGATTTAGTAGACTTCAGCCTCCGACATTCAATGATGCTGAGGGCAAGGATGCCCAGGGTTTTCTAGATAAGTGTTAGAGGATGCTTCAATTTTCTGGGGCTGATTTTACTTGGTGGGAGTCCTTTGAGAGGCGTAGTCCTGTTGGTTCAGCACCCCTCACCTGGCAACAGTTCTCCACTATCTTTTTGGAGAAGTATGTACCCAGTCTCACAGGGAGAAGCAACGCAGGCAGTTTGAGCAGCTGCGTCAGGGGGAGCTATCAGGGATGCAGTATGAGATGCGGTTTTCAGAGTTGGCTCGTCACGCCACCGAGTTGGTTCCTACCTATAGGGATAGGATTAGGAGGTTCGTGGATGGACTCACTTATCAGCTCCGCCTTTTTAAGACTCGGGAGAGGGTATCATGTGCTACCTTCAAGCAGGTTGTTGATAGTGCTCGAGATATTGATTCGGTTCACCGCCAGGAGTAGGAGGAGAGGGAGGCCAAGAGGCCTCGTGGATTGGGTGGTTCTAGTGGTGCTCCTTCCAGTGAGTAGTTTCAGCATGGTATAGGCCGTTCATTCAGGCCTCCTCAGTCAGTCCGCCCAGCCTATAGTGGTGCATCTTCGGGGCATGGTCCCCACAGTTCTCAGCCAGGTCGTTCTTCATTCGGTGCCCTACCAGCCCAGAGTGCAGCTCGAGCACCACCAATTCAGAGTTCCTCTATGCACGATTCTTCTAGTGGCCATTCTGGTGCCAGGGGTTTCTATCAGTCCCCGTCTCCAGCTCCAGGGAGTTGTTTTGAGTGCGAGAGTTTGGGCACATGTGGAGGTAGTGTCCTCATCATTCTGGTGGTTCTTCTCAGAGGGTCCAGTCCTCGACTTCGGCTCCAGTTACTACACCACCCGCCCAGACAGCTAGGGGTGAGGCCAGACCTCCAGGGGCCACCCGAGAGGGGGAAGTCGTGTAAGTGGGGACCATGATCGTATCTATGCACTTCTAGCCAGGCTAGATGCTATGGCCTCCGATGCAGTGATCACAAGTATTGTCTCAGTCTGTCGNAGTCGATCCCACAGGGAATTGACGTATCAAGCACGCTGTTAAAATACTACTCAGCTGTCACCTGATGTTATTTAAATTACTAATACTAAATATTAAAACTAAAGATTAACTATGTTAAGGTATAAACAATTGTAATAAAAATCTAAGGTTATAGTTTCCCCCGCTGGTTAAATTACTTCTCGGATACTTCGTATAGCTTGATTAGTATCCCTATCAATCATGAACACTCTATCTACCATAAATCTCTCTCAAGTAATTATGATAATTT
>MDKI01167525.1:0-51155 GCA_005239505.1 Nicotiana paniculata | reverse complement strand
GTGTGATCTGCCGGCGCCGGTAGATCACACCGGTGGGAGGTCAACGGAAAAGGCTAGGGGAAGAAGAAGCGTGGTGAGAGACGTTGGGAATAGAGAGAAAGAGACGTTCTCACATACTTTATGACATTTTTTTATTTTTCAAGACTGATCTTTCACGTGTAATATCTGATGATTCTGATGAATTTCGGGGTGCTGATATTTATTGTGTGAATTTATCCCTGGTGGTATTGATATTTTCAATCTAGAATAATTGTGTTGCTATTACTCGGGTTTGCTACATTTTTCCAATTTTTTTTATTTTCCCTGGAGTATATAAGATTCTGTTGTTTCAGTTCTTTAGATTTGGATTTTCTAAACAAATTGACAGTGTGTTTCTGATGCCCTTATTAATTTGGGTGAAGTGCCGAAAAAATGCACAGCTAGAGAACATAATGGTTTAAAAATTGCACAGGTAGAAAACACAATGATTACAATAAATGATTTAAAATAATTATAAGTTTCCTGCTACTGGAAACAAATGTTTGTTCATACTGAGAAGGGATATGTGTCAGTGCTGAAACCCAGTTCTGTTGGTATCAAGCAATTCAAGTTTTATTGGTAGTATTTGTGAGTAGGGAATGCTCTTAGAGACAAGAATATAAAAGTTGAAATACAGATGAATTCCACCATAGGCGCAACACTAAATATATAAAGCACTCCCGACTGCACAAATTTTGGAACTCAGAACATTGAAAACTTTTGGTTTTCCTTCGAGAATCCCCTTACTATTTCTGTGGTTTATTTGGGGTAATGTCTGGAGACATTTACGCCATTCTACATTCTTAATGATTGATGCTTGAATAGGTAATTATTGTTGATGATGGGAGTTCTGATGGAACAAAAAGAGTGGCTTTTAACTTTGTGAAGAGACACTCTGTAGACAATGTGCGAGTCATCCTTTTGGGGAAGAACCATGGAAAAGGGGAGGCTATAAGAAAAGTGAGTATAATCTTTTCAACTGATTAACTAATTCAATAAATTATCTTTGTTTTCTGTTTTTATGCAATTTTACTCTGTGGCAATTGATTAAATCCATTTGCTTCTGCGAAAGCATTGTAAAAACAGGGAATGCTTCACTCACGTGGTGAACTGCTTTTAATGCTTGATGCTGATGGGGCAACCAAAGTAGATGACTTGGAAAAGCTTGAAAACCAGGTTTGTGTCACGCCACTGCTTATTCCTTGCATCTCTAAGTGCATCATTCAAAAAACCTTTTTAGTGGAAATAGTAGCTAGATTTTTTGTAGTGTCTGATTATTTTCCAGCCAGATTCATGCAGTTGCTAAAAAGGGAAACCAGTATGAAGATTCTGCTGGTAAAGATTCAACTATAAGAATATCAGATGTTCCCGCAGCTGCATTTGGTTCACGTGCTCACCTTGAGGAGAAGGCTCTAGCAACAGTTTAGTTTTGACTGCTCTTATTCGTTATGTATATTTTGAATTGTCCCTCTTATTTCTGTGTATATTCTGGTACCTTCTCATGGTTTGAAATCTGTGCCATGTTACAGAGAAAATGGTACCGCAATTTCTTAATGAAAGGTTTTCATATTGTGGTTCTATTGGCGGCTGGTAGTGGAGTTCGTGATACTCAGGTAATCTTGTACACTATAGAGTACCTCAAACCTTAATCTAGATTGAGTTTGGTTTAAAAGCCTATAAGGTCTTCTGACTTTCTCTTGGTTGAAAATGCTGGATTTATTGCAGTGTGGATTCAAGATGTTTACCAGAGCTGCTGCCAGAAAACTTTTTCTAAATATACGTTTGAAAAGGTATATTTGTTTAAGTGCCTCCTCTTCCCAACACAGTGTTTAGCAGGAGCTATATTTAGGCAGATTCATTCATTTGTCGTATGTCTACATAGGGTTTTTAGGAGCATTTCAGAAGCTGGTATATAATTTTCCATGTTACTTGTTGTAGGCTTTTTCCTTGGAGTCTGTATTCTTTAAGTGTAACTTCTGGTAGAATCAAGTTCAACCAAATGGTACATTTTATTTCAAGGCTTTTGGTTTGAATGAACTTAGACAGAAGTCTCTTTGGTAATTTATTGGCCCCTCTACAAAGCACTGAATGTGGACCCATGCATTTGATCTCCTATGCCTTTGTGGGGCTTGTCTGTCTTTTTTGAAAAGTTTTTTTGTCCGCAGATTTTATTTAGTCTCTCAATTTTTGGTCTTTGGTAGAGGGAGGCCTAAGTAGTATTGAGGAGGGGTGATTAGGCAGGACATGACACAGTTTCAGCTTACCGAGGACATGGCCATTGATAGGAGGGTGTGGAGATCGAGAATTAGGGTAGATGGATAGTAGGTAGCCGAGCATAGTTTTGTTCCGAACCGGGGTTACTCGTGTTAGTCTGGTAGTGTTTTTGCTCTTAGATTGCTAGTACATGTTATTTTCCTGCTACCTTCCCCACTTTAGTGCCTAATATCTTCTTGTTATTGCTTACTGCTTCCTTCCATCTAGTATCTTCTTTTCGTTGGCTTCTAGATTGTTGCTATTATCTTTCTGACCTTTGTTGTTGATATTGCTTGTTTCAATTGTTCCTTTTCATCTTTTTTGAGCTGAGGATCTATCGGAGACAACCTCTCTACTTCCCAGGGTGGGGGTAAGGTCTGTGTACACAATACCCGTCCCAAACGCCACTTGTGGGATTCTACTGGTTTTTTTTTTTTTGTTGTTGTTGTTGTTGTTTTCTCTTAATTGACTTACCCGGCCTTTCTGAGAAGAATCTTGAAGGAACATGTGGTAGATAGAGTGTAGTCTTGTTTATGCTGTTCGGAATCACAAGTACAATTACAATTACTTAGTAATGGATGTGATAACTAGATTCGTATTGGGATCTTTTGAGAAATTCTCCTACTTGGTATCTTCATGGAGATCTTAATTAGGATGAGAGTTTAATTTTTGGATTTTTACATTTCAATAGTTTCCCTGTATGAAATGCAACTGGGAAGTTACATCTTCAAACATTAGTTGCCAATGACATCTCTTTCTTGATCTCTCTCTGTACACCTAGATGTTTATCTTGTGATATTGTCTGCTATCCAAGTATATTTGTGCTTTTGTTTATGTTGCTTTCACTATCATCTATTTCTCATTTTCCTTGCGATCCCTGACTTTGGTTATCAGGGACTTACAAATGATCTTTTTGCAGGTGGTGCTTTGATGTTGAGCTAGTCTACTTATGCAAATGGTTTCGGATTCCAATGATTGAGATATCTGTTAATTGGACAGAAATACCTGGATCAAAAGTCAATTTGTTAAGCATCCCCAACATGTTGTGGGAGTTGGCAATCATGTCTTTGGGTTATAGAACTGGCATCTGGAAAATCTACAGCTGAGTCCACTTTATTTTCAGGCAACTCTATTTGGAATAGTATTCTACTTGGAGCCTCGTAATACATCTATTGCTTCATAATTTAGTAGTACTTGTTTTAGGACATTTGACCTTTTCTTGCACTACATCTCGTTATCAGTCGACTTGTAGTAGCTGAGTTTCTTTGAATGAGCATGACTATTGAAGGCTAACCATTTCCTTTCGCTGGACATAACCTATTATGAGGATCACCTTAACATAGGCAACTTGTATTCCTCCATAGACAGTGTTTCATCTTTCTGTCTCTGTTCTATGAATTTATATACAGAGCTTTAGTGCAGTAGTACATTTTTTCTTGGCTTGCAAGGGACTTGATTGTCCTCTCTCTTCTTCTTTCCCCGCATCTATCCCTTGGTATTGTTTGAGTACCTTGTTACAACTCCACTTGCTTGGGATTGAGTCGTAGTTGTTGTTGATGTTGGCGTAATCTGCTTGTGTTAATATGTATGCTATAATGGTGAGTACTATACCTATTAAGTACTACTCGACCTATTATTTGACCTGGCCAGGCGCTTTGTTTTGTCTTGGTAAATTTTCACTCAATATTCCCAAACTGAAAATAGGATTTATGTGGACTATCTGTGCACATATATTGATTGATATTGGACTATCTGTACACTTAGCGTAACGGCTAATATTTGAGATTGGAGGGAGTGTATGTAATCCTAACGTTAAAGGTCTTGATAAATGGAAATACACACACACACACACACAAAAAAAAAAAAAAAAAAAGAGGAGCTAATGGATTTGAAAGATGCAACTTAATCTGTGAAGTTGCATTTATCTATAGAATTTCTTATCAAATGTCTAACTTTCTAATCATTCTATTAATCTCAAAGTTACTTCATTTACTTGTCATTATATTTGCAAATTCATGTTATTTGATGTTTGTTACATGTTTACATCAATAAAAATAGTTACATTTCCATCTTTCGTGGATTTAGTAAAGGCAGTCAAACTCGAGCACTCTTTCCAGTTACAGTTCTGCTGATTAATACCAAGAATAGACAAATCCTTCCTCATAGGAGGAAAATTCAAGCAGATATGATTTTCTTTTATTGTAATGTGCTCAAAAGGCAAGCTGCTGGTAGCAGGGGCTGATCTAAGATGCAGAGCCAATGGATTTGGAGTTCTAACGAGAGTTGAGTAAATGCCACTGTACTAACTTTCGTCTTGAACTCACAAGCAAAAACTCATTAGAAAATTACATATTGCAAGATAAAAATTTAAGCATGTTTAGTCTGAAGTTTTAGCAAATAAGCTAAAAAATTTAAGCATATTTAGTATGAAGTTTTCGTAAATGAACTAAAAAACTTCAGCATGTTTAGATCGAAATTTTGGATAAAACTTATGACAAAACTGTAAACTGCAGGATAAATAACTTCCGCATGCATTTAGCATGAAGTTTTAGCTTCAATTGAAACAACTTCATGCAAGTATAATTCTGAAGATGAATATGGACAAGTTTCTGGTTTGAGAGGGGAGGAGAAGATATTTTTTCACGAATGAGATTGCAGATCACGCGATTAATGCGTGATGCAGGTTATATTTTTTGTAAGGAGTGTAATTGTCATATTATTACGGATTTCTTATCAGTGGCTATCAAATCAATAATTTTTAAAAATAGGGTACAGGTTAAAAGGTGGCACAAATATAGGCGGCTACAAATCCCCCGATTTTTAGTGCTCCGTATTAAAGAGAATTATATTCCCGGTGCTCGAACCTAAAACCTCTGATTAGGAGGGAAGGAACCTATACTATTCCACCATACCCTTTAGCTATGAAAGAAGCCATCCTGAAAAAGTGCCTGATAAGCAATTAGCAACCTGATATCAATGATTGGCAAAGCAAGAGAAAGCATCATGGCTTCAGGCAATGATTTTCCTTGCAAGCTAAGGTTTTGTAAGTGCTCTTCACATACCTATTTCACAAGGAAAACAATAATTTGGCAGCTAAAAATGATACAAATAGTAATGTCTCATATGCCATGGTATGGGATCACCATCCATATTCATATTTGTGGTTCAAATTTGTGAAACTAAGCATTCATATCAAATCTACACATCCCCCCCTCTCCCTCTCTCTCTATACACACACATAAATGTGCATGGGCATTTTTGAAAGTGGATTTAGGCGCCTCTCATTCGAGTATTGAAGGTTTCTATTTTGTGGTTAATTTGGTGGTGGATGTGATAATACACACTGATTCTCTTAAAATCTTGAATCTATTTTATGTCGGAAAGCATAGATTTCCACTGGAGTTGGTTTGCCGTTTTATTGTCCTAATCACATCGTAATGCAACGTTGAATCTTAGGGAGTTCAAAAATGTAGTGCTCTATCCTTGATTGACAACTGTTATCTAAAGACGAATTCTCAGTTGCAAAAGCTATGAGAGACTTCTTTTAGCAGAATTCTGGTACAAGTCAAACTAAGATGAAGCTATAATAAACGAGTACTATAACCTCCAGAAATCGAGCTATATAATAGGGGGTTTTAAAAATATTTGATACACGAGTTTAGATACAGTTTTCTGGTAATCTTTCACGAATCATGAATTAGGTTGTTGCCTAAGCAAACCATTCTCAATCATCTCAAGTGGACCGTGACAGCCGCAGAGGGGTATCTAGGACTTCTAGAACATGGGACACCAGTAAAGAAAGGAGGGACAAAAAGTGTTAAGTGGAAATTGATTCATGTTTCTTTGAGTAAATAATTAAGGATTGAACCAATTCTAGAATACGTACATGAAATATTTAGTTTAGCCGAGGGACCATTAGTTCACGTGCCCCATAATTTTGGGCTATAGATCGGCCCCCAGGTACAGGGCAACAAGAAACACACAGAAGGGAAGTATATTATGGAACAGTTGAAACTTCTAACTAAACAAAAATAAAAGAATAAGATCATCCAACAATCAACTCTTTGCCCTCTCAAGTTCCTCAATCCAAAATGAGAACAACACATACAGAAAACAACGACAAAATATAACACCACAAGCTGCATTCTGTTCCAGTAGAAGAAAGTAATTTCCAGTTATCAACATTGTCATCCTCGGAAAATCAAAAGCACTTTCTGTGGACAATTGAAGGACCTGATTCGTCATACTCTGCCTTTGCAATCCACATCTGCAGACAAAAGAAAAACAAAAAACCCCGTCAGAAATTGTCTAAAGCTTCTCCATAGAAGTTAGTAAAGAGGCAAAAAAGGCGAGGCTTGTTATCTTTACAAGAGCAAGGAGGAGGAGTTAGATGCAAACCTGTTGGAAGGTGCTGAGGGAAGCCAAGATAGAGCCTCCTATCCAGACACTATATTTCCTCTCTGGTGGTGCGACTACCTTAATCTTCATGCTGCTTGGAGCCAATGCAGTAATTTCTTTGCTCATTCTATCAGCAATACCTGGGAACATGGTAGAACCACCGCTGAGCACTATGTTTCCATAGAGGTCCTTTCTAATATCGACATCACACTTCATGATAGAGTTGTATGTGGTCTCGTGGATTCCAGCTGCTTCCATTCCGATCATTGATGGTTGGAAAAGGACCTCAGGGCACCGGAAACGTTCAGCACCAATGGTAATCACTTGCCCATCGGGAAGCTCATAGCTCTTCTCCACAGAAGAGCTGGTCTTTGAAGTCTCTAGTTCCTGCTCATAGTCTAGGGCTATGTAAGCAAGCTTTTCTTTCACGTCCCTGACAATTTCTCGCTCAGCTGTGGTGGTGAATGAGTAACCACGCTCTGTGAGGATCTTCATCAAACTATCAGTGAGGTCACGACCTGCCAAGTCAAGACGAAGAATGGCATGTGGGAGGGCATACCCCTCATAAATTGGAACAGTGTGGCTGACACCATCACCAGAGTCCAACACGATACCTGTAGAAAAAATAATGAATTAGCAGCAATTACCAGAATTCTTCACAACAAGGGAGCGAAACAGTACGAGGTTCAACGTCCCAAATATCTCCAAACAAAGATGAATTGAATCTTGCCTATCCTAGATGAAAAATGGGCTAATCTTATTTTGGTTTATAGATAAAAGCAAGGAAACATATAACCAGCAAGAAATTGGTTCTTGCGATCTGTGGCCAAAAGTCCGGTAGATAGAAATGAGAACTGTACTATATGCATCAGTTGAATGTATCACAGATGTAGACTTTTCTTTTATTTTATTGTTTTTTTTCACAGATCAATAATTGTATTTACCATGCTTCACACAATTAAAAGGTCCTTTTCATGGTAGAAACATGAGAAACTTGAGAGTCAAAAAACAAAATATGTTGACAAATGACAATTTGCTTACCGGTGGTACGGCCACTGGCATAGAGCGAGAGAACAGCTTGTATAGCAACATACATAGCTGGGGTATTAAAAGTCTCGAACATAATCTGGGTCATTTTTTCACGATTAGCTTTAGGGTTAAGAGGTGCTTCGGTTAGGAGGACCGGATGTTCCTCTGGGGCAACACGAAGCTCGTTATAGAATGTATGATGCCATATCTTCTCCATATCGTCCCAATTGCTGACAATACCATGCTCAATTGGGTATTTCAAGGTTAAGATACCACGCTTCGATTGAGCTTCATCTCCTACATAGGCATCCTTTTGACCCATGCCAACCATCACACCAGTATGACGGGGACGGCCAACAATACTAGGGAATACAGCTCGTGGGGCATCATCTCCGGCAAACCCAGCCTAGATATTAAACTTATATCAGAATCTCTTTGACTTTCTTAAGGATAACGGCTCAAATGTTAATAACTATCATCAAATAACATAATGGAACATTAACTTTGCCATGGTCAATGTTGCTAGGATCTCCAAAAATGCGGCCACACCTGCGTCACATCCTCCTAAAATGAGTAACTTTTGAAGGATCCGACACACAACCCGGTGGCATTTTTGAAGGATCCGAGCAACATAGGTTGGGGTACAACAAAATCTTGAGCTTACCTTGACCATTCCTGTCCCATTGTCGCAGACGAGGGGTTGAATATCCTCACCTTCTGCCATCTTATGCTACTTCCTGCATTAAAGACTGAATCTTTAGTAAAAATATACAACTTGAAAAAGTATAATCAGGTCTCTATAGGGGCGGAGCTAGCCCTTCGAATACACATGAATCCGGTAACTTTTGTCCAAACCTTGTATTTGTCTTAAAAAGTTATTGAATTATGCACATTTTATTAATTTAGAACCCAGCAACTTAAAACGAATTAGAATACCGAACCCATAATTTCAAATGGCGGCTCCGTCTCTCTTGACTATAATCTATATATTGCTTCTCTATTCTAGCACTCAACGTTTCTAAATATTGATTCTATAAGAATATTATTTTAAAAGATATTATCAAACACATAAAATCCTTTAAAATCTAGCATCTTTACCCAAGTCAGATAACTTTATCAGAAGTAATCTCAAAGCAGTTATATTTCCTTAAATCAGAATTGAGAATTCACATAAATCAAATTCAAATCAAGGCAACAAATTAAAAACACAAAGGAAAATAAGGATTTCAAGGGAAATGCAGATTGAATTGTACCTTTCGGAGCTTAGAATTGAAGAGCGAGAGTTGAGAGAGAGAGAGAGAGACAAAAGGAACGAAAATGGGAAGTGTTTAATTGTATTCCTCCCCTATTATTTGGCGGAGATAGGAGAAAAAATGGAGGGGTTATATTGAAAATGGAGAATAAATCTCAGCCGTTGGATCTATTAACAGTCTGGATAAACGGACATCATTGAAACATCGTGGGGGCTATCATTTAGTGGTCCCCACCGAGTCCCTCTCTTTTCGCTTTTTCTCTCATTTTCTCTTCCTGCAAATAAAGAACGTATATTTTATTTTTTCTTTCATATATTCTCTCAAAATTAGATTTGTAAAAAGTTTTATTTATTTAACAAAGTTTATGCCCAACCGAACGTATGCATTATGAAATATTTTTTACTCCTTAAAGAAAGAATACAATTTCATGACAATAGAGTCATATATGTGCTTGTTCATTTTCTTTATCGATGTGCTTATGCTTGTATGAGTCGATGATTTATCAAAAATAATCTCTTTATCTATACAAGATTTGGGTAAGATCTGTATATACATTATCATTCCTAGACTCCGCTTATGGGAATCAAAAACGGACCTAGAATTCGGTGGTCACCGGTCACGGGCACCGTGACTGTAAATTTATCACTAGTCATAAAAATTGGTACGTGAGCCTACGCTAATATCTAGCTATCTCTTAAAGATATTTGCTATTATACATGGAGTTTTTGTCGAAGTTATCGGGTGCCGGTGACCCTTTTCTCTATACTGTGTATTCGTCTCTGGTAAAAATACACTGGATATGTTGTTACTACTGAGTTATGTTCTTGTTATACTTTATACATCAATGTGGGCATTTCTCATTTTTTTTCCTTTTTAAAATTTCTTATTACCTACTATTTCATTTGTTTTCAGATTTTTGTAACACTTTTTTTTTTTTTTGGTTTCCTACCCGGTTGTTCGGTACCCACATTGGAGCCCGACTATATCCGGATTCGCGTCGCGTAGGCCCCCATTCGGGGGGAAGCGCTCCCTACTAAGAATTTTTTCATACCCAGGGCTCGAACCCGAGACCTCCTTTCAGATATTATGGAAATACAATGTAAAACGTCTTAATTAGGTTAATTATATTCCCGAATCAACCAACACTTATTATGTGAATTAGCTGAAAATGTGGACGTTTCAATGTAACTTTTTGTTTTCTTTATTAAGTTCCAAGAAGATACGTGACAGATTGATGGTTTCTCATACTATTTATATCATCTCCTTTAAATCTATATAATATGCATAGTTTAAATATACAATATCAGGTCACCTAAATATATCTATAGATAATTTTCTTAAAATGTGAAATTTGTTATAGATTACCTGCTACAACAAATAAATATAACATATTACTGTAAAAATTTCTTACACTGTATATTACTTATACCCCAATCAATTATTCATAAATTGTTCTTATATTATCTCTCACAAAGATTTGAAACTTTGTCAAATTAATTAGTGCATGTTCGGAAAAGGAAAAAGGGGGTGCATGTTCTATGGAATATTAAGATACGGACACCTTTGCTCAAATATAAAAGTCAATAACATTTCAATATAACATTAGGGTAGGAGATTAGTAGGTAATCGCGCGTTCTTCTTTCTATATCAGTAGTATTAGTATGTATTTTTGTGTTTTCTTATTCTTAGGTTCCTATTACTACATGTTGTTTTTCATTTCGGTCAGCTCATTATCTTGCGGTTACTAATTCGTTCTCATGGCTTCTACTCTGTTGTTTTTCTTCCCCATTAATGTTATACTTATGCTTTTTTTGAACCGAGAATCTATTGAAAACAGTCTCTAAGTAAGATTCGCGTGCGCACTAGCATCCCCAGACCCCACTACGTGGAACTACATTTGGGCATATATATATGGTTGTAATAAAATATAAAACAATATAAGAATCAATAAAAATTGTGGTATAGAAGTTGTTAGTCTGTTTTCTTTTCTTTCCTTTTTCCTCTTTTACAGATAGTTTATTTTGTGTGGCTAAATGCACTCGAGAATTTGGACCTCAAGTATCCTCTTTAGCCTTTGTGATTTCCAGTTTTGTGTTCGTGCATTTTATCCATTTTGTTGTTTTTTCCTGATAATTCCGCATCATTAGTTTTTTAAAAAAAGTTTTTTTTTAAAATTCCAGTTTTCAATCCCTTTCAAAAAAGAAAAAGACATTAACTTATTCTTGCAAAGTAGATGTTATATATCTTCCTGTCTCAAATTTTAGCCGTTTTATTCTAAGATATTTGGATTTTTAGAAAAACAAGAAACTATACTTATTTTATTTTTCTAAATCTATCCTTATTGTTCCAAACAATATAAGTATTCATACGAGATATAGAGGATAGTTAAATCAATATTTTTATGATTAAAGCTATTAAATATCTTCTTTAAGAGAATGTGATTAAGATTAAAAACAGATAGTGTTCCAAAAACTTTGATAGATATACTTATAAACTAGGAATAAGTGACTGAAAAAATGTTACATTGTTGTATCGCCTCGAGGTTCCAATCATGTCATCGCCTAACCAGTGGAACAGTACAACAATAATAAACCCAATAATTTTCCACGAACGAGGCCTGAGTTCACCGACTAATCAGTATAACATTATTCACCGGAATAGAAGGCCGGTCCCAACCCGTCCCCCTACCTACCCTGCTTGATTAACAAATAGGACCTGAAATGTCAAAGCCAATCAAGAGCTAGGAAATATTAAAATGGCAATTTAATGGCAACGAAATGACAGATGATTACTTTCTCTTAAAGCTGAAAAGAGCTGTTTGTTAATGACACCAAATCTGAATTATAATAAAATATGGAATCATGGATCTTGAAAATCTTAAACCCAATGACCATGAGGAGTGTCTGTAAAATCTCATTCCCTCTTTTTGAGTAGTACAGAAGTCATAGTTGGAAAGTCAGTTAACAAAGGAAGTGTGGGGGTCAGTACCTAACAATCCGGACTAATTGTCAATGAAATGAGTGAAAATCATAGAAAATTCGTAATCAAATTCCGGCAAAAACAAAGAGACGCCAGACGATTTCTCTTGATAGATTAGAATTATTCGATACTTACGTAGGAAGGTAACATGCCCTCGATGAAATAGTTGAAGTAAGCGCAAGATTAAACCGAGTAAAAACTTTATATAAATTAAAAAGAGGGTGTGGGGGTCATACTCTATGCCCATTCTAGCTTTTTCTAAAGCCTCGCAAAGATGCAAAACCCATGTGTGATTGTCTTAAAGACATTTGCCTTTTTTTCTCTTCTGATGATTAAAGCAGTTAATACAGCAATGGCACTACCCAAGCACATGTCAATCCAACTTAGAAACTCCACTTTTCCTCATCCTACAGTTGTCATCTCTTACCCTTTTGGGCTGGGAATGTTCAACCAAAGGATCAAACATTTTCTTTCTTTGAGCACTTATGATTCCTTGTTAGCGCTCTAAAAATCTGCTTGCGCGCGCGCACATATATATATTTGAGTACCAGATTGTCAGGAGCAATTTTCATCTTGTCAAATAAAATGCATTAGATGAAAAATGATAACCACGAAGCAATACTAGAGATGTACGCAACAACTGTGCCTTAATCCCAAACTATTTGAGCGATTGTGTGAATAATTTATTATCTATATCTATTCACACGGTATAGATGGCATATGTGTTTCAATCTATCTGAATTATCTAGTAATTAGTAAAGTCGTTTTTCTTTCGTTTGTAACAGAAAAGTCACTTAACTATGCCTATTCACTTAGAAGGTCGGTCAACTAGATTTCTCAAAACTTTTGATTGTTAATATCTGTTTTACCGGCAATTTATGCTTCTATTCGATAAAAAGGATCGTGTTTTTGAATTCCCATCATATTTAGTTTGTAAACCAGATACTGCTCAGTAATGAGTTATGACTGAATAGCCTTGTCCTACCACTATAAAATCAGATGCTCTCCTGATAACACTAGAAAACTAGATCCTGTATGCATAGCCGGATTGGTTTAAACTTGATGGGTTCAACCTACAAAGCTCTTAGACTAAACTCATTGTACCTAAAATTATGGGCTCAAGATTTAATAGTTATTGAAAAGTTGGTGGTTTCTACATATATAGAGCTATGTTCTGTGTCGGTAATGCTAGGTTCAGTTGAACCTACCATAGAAAGGCTGCATCCGCCTCTGCCTGTACTACCGCATGTAAGTTTTAGAACCTGTAAGATGCATGTAAGTTCCTTGCAAACTATTATAAGATGACTGTCATAAACAATAGATTAACGCAACAACTGAAGGGAACAAAGATGGTTCTTCAAGACATCACAAAGAACTGAGAACTACAAAAATGAACTCACTCAAACATCATCTGATCTAAAAAGAAGCTAAGACATGGAACAGAAATACAAGAGAACCAAGGGAAAAATCTGATTAAGTATTAAAATCCTTAAATGAGAAACATAAACCTTCAAAAGCTGCAGGTTCACAGAAAATGGTCAACTGATGAATACTTCTCAAGCTTCCCCGCATTTCTACAGGAAAGGAGGCAATATCACCCATCGTCGAGGATACTTTGGTCTTCCTTCCTTTCCATCAAAGAGCTGTAAAGAAAAGGTGCCAAAGCTAAGAACCAGAACAAATGACACAATAAAAATAGAAGTTTCCTGATAAGCACAAAAGAATATTTGCATGCACACATCTTGCTTCTTAGCAGTTCTGTTCATTGGTCTAAAGAATTCACTGTCCCGCATAGTAGCATACAAATAAAATTCAATGAGCAAAGTAACAACTATTCGCATTGGCCGTCCTATCCGAACAAAATGCAAACTATATTTGGCAGGAAGTTGAGAAATAATTCCATCTTATTTGTTGTGTAGTATTCATGCATAAAGTTTAGATTCTCTCTAAAGCAAACCGTGTTAAGTTTGAATTGTCAACTATGAAAATAAGCAAATAACTCATATCTTTTGGGAGGAGTAAGTTTCTATTTTCTTTCCTTAGGTTACACCTCCCCCCCCCCCCCCCCCCCCCCCCCCCCCCCCCCCCCAAACCCCCCCGAAGGTGCAATGCATCAGCGACAGGAAGCTGATGGAATAAATAATCTTCCATTCACCGCATATTTTGAATTGAAGCCCATTGATATAAGAAGATTTGGGTAGTCAACAAGCCTCAATGTAGATATAATTGCATGTATAGCCTAGAGGAATGCACACTGTTGTTTTCAATTGGTAAAAACGTTCTTTTTGTCCCTTATTTTCAGAAGAATGTGGTCAAATGATTACCTTCCTCAAACGGCGATGCTTTCCAAGGGCCCAGTTTGTCATAATGCTAGCAGCAACAATCATGAAAACATAGCCCGCAACTGTCTGAGTAGCAATGTTGAAGCCCAACCACTGGTAGATCTCCGTTGTGTAATTGGCACAGGTAACAATATTGAACAAGAAGCCGTATGGTATTTGGTAACCTCCATTACCACTGGGACTTCGGAGATTTCTCAACAATAAATGACAATAGAAGTTTGCAACTTGACAAACTAACCCAAAACCAAATCCAATCTTCATCTGGAGATCGTTTACAGGAGTATAAAGAGGGTGATTCACATAGTAAGCAATGAAAGCTCCAAAAGACCAATAATAGGCGCAGTTCCGGAAAACATTGGAAAGCGGAGAAGTGGCATGGCTGAAGCGATGCACAAAGAAGGTCTCCATGATCCGTTTGAAGTAGTGGAAACACCAGTAATACATGGCATATGTCTGGACAGGGTGGATAACACGTTCTTCTTTGTAGCCAAAAAACTTGTACACTGGAAAGTAGTAAATGATAGGATAGAGTACCAGAGGACCTAGATATTCCCAGAAGAAAAGTGTACTATACTTAACCTGCGGACCAAGATCCTTGAAAACTACGGTTAACTCACTCGTGCTCCCATTAGTATATTCATTGAGACTCTTCTTGTAGTGAAGAACAGTTGGCCTCTCTTTTGACCCAGGTTGGATAGGCAGGGTGAGTCTCTGTCTAGAAGGATAGTATTTTTTGGCTGTTGAGATCAGAAGCAAACAATATTTTAATGATGTCAAACTCATAGTAATGCAACTACTGCAAATAAGAAAGTGGTCTCAAGAAAAGGCAAACATCTGAGTACACCATTCCACAACTTTTCTAACGAATTGTAAATTCACCAACTTCACAATTATGGTGACTAATCTGCAAGTTTTGATCCTTGCACACTTTGCGTTCAATTCTTCAAACCACATGAAGTGCTAGATAGTCATCTTTAATGTTCTAAATATTACAACTCATAGCTATCCAATAAAAGTGTCAAATGCATACATAATAAATGATAAAGGCTTCAAAAAGGTAAATATTCGCGTGTAAGCCGCACAACTGGGAATGACATGTTGAAATGGAGCTAAAACATTTGCATGCACATAATTCATCACCCCCCAACATTCATTAAAAAGCAAAACCATATAAGATCACTTCATATCAAGAAATGTACCTTACCATTACATTGAAAGGTTTGGCAGATAAAGAAGATCCAGTTTGATACAAACCTTTGCAGATGCTAGATTAAGACAAACTTTTTAACCATGGGTTAAGTGTATAGAGTGAAAAGTACCAACTACTTTGAAGTGAATAAGAAGGAAAAGCACCCTCACTTCTTACATAAATTATGATCCTCCTATCAATCACATTAAATTCTAGAAGAATCACACTAAATTTTAGAAGAATCTTCTTTTTTTTTTTTTGGAAATAACCGAGAAGTTCCTTAGGGCTAGTTGATCCACAGTTTGAAACTCGATGAATAATGGGCCCACCCCTCTACTCTTCTCCACTCAAATACCAGGCTTTTGTTTGTGGCACTCGTGGCATGAGCCTAACCACACCACGCACTGTACTCTTACCCCTAAACCAAAGCCCTAGAGGCATCTCTAGAGAATCTTCTTTCAATTGTTTACACGACATTGTTCAGATGCGTTCCAGTTGTTACTACATTGGCTATTGCTAATCAATACAATCTAATTGAATAAGTATCAATCGCTTAATAAGAACAGTACTTCTACCTTTTTACTCTTTTGTTCCACATGTTAGTTCTAGAACTTACTGCATAAGAGTTCAAGAGAACCATGAAACTTAACCCCTCCATCCCATTTTAAGTCACACAGCTTAATACTTTAGGTCAAAAAAATCAAAAAATTTGTAATAGCATATAAGGACGTGTCACTTGAATTGGGCAAAGGGAGTACATCCTTCTAATAGTTTAGTATTAGACTTATGAAAAATGGAAGTCATTTGCTTCATTCCAGGGTGGTGAAGTAAGAATAACCTTTTTGTGACTCAACTAGTTCGTTACATGCATTCCTTCTCGAAAAACACTAAATGGGAGAGAAAAGACACACATACACATACAAACACACGTGTCTTCATACACTATACTTCATGCATTTTCAGCCTAACAAAAAATAGAACAAACAAGTCAATCAAGGTCAAGAGGTAGAGAGAATTGGAAAAGAACATAAGGAAAAGGAACACCATTATCAACTTGCTCTAAATCGCCAAAACCACTCTATATATTTACACAATACAAAGGACACACGCAGAGACACAAAATCTTCTTATTTGTAAAGAAATACTTTACAATGAATTGAAATCAATCCCATTTTAAGTCACACAGCTTTAGGTCAAAAAAATCAAAACTGAATTGAAATCAATATCAAGTAGTTCAAGATTTTGATAATGATACTTGAGCAATGAAAAATCATCTTATAAGTTCCAGTTGAATTGATGACTATATTTTCCGAATGTTATTATAACATATAAAGAATGTAAATGAACATAAAAAAATTTCCCCACGAAAAGTTAATCTATGTCATCAAATTGGGATAAAAGATATACATACTTCTTATACATGTTATTAGTCTTATAAATGGAAGTAGAAACCCTTCAAGACGCATGGTGGTTCCATTTCAAGATGTTTTCTTCTTATTAAAATCAAACAATGAACTCTATGTAAAGTGATGATTATATCTTCAAAAAATTTGTAATAGCATATAAGGACGTGTCACTTGAATTGGGCAAAGGGAGTACATCCTTCTAATAGTTTAGTATTAGACTTATGAGAAATGGAAGTCATTTGCTCCATTCCAATGTGGTGAAGTAAGAATAACCTTTTTGTGACTCAACTAGTTCGTAACATGCATAGTAGTTCCATTGGTGATGGCTTCCTTCTCGAAAAACACTAAATGGGAGAGAAAAGACACACATACACATGCAAACACAAGTGTCTTCATACATTATATTTCATGCATTTTCAGCCTAACAAAAAATAGAACAAACAAGTCAATCAAGGTCAAGAAGTAGAGAGAATTGGAAAAGAATATAAAGAAAAGGAACACCATTATAAACTTGCTCTAAATCGCCAAAACCACTCTATATATGTCACAATATAAAAGACACACACAGAGACACAAAATTTTCTTATTTGTAAAGAAGCAATGAATTTTATTAAAGTCACTCAGGGAGTTGAATCACAACTTAAAATTTGAAACCATAGATTTATTAATCCCTGACATGACCAACCAATAGAACACTAAAAGTTCCTGGTAATGCACAAATCAATTTAAGAAATATGCATGATAAAAGCTATTATTACACGTTCCTCCTCAAACCACTCTGCCTTTTCACAAGTTGAGTGCCTCAAGGCAGTTTTGACAGATATTTTCTCTTGCAAATGTCAAGCGTTTAACTAGTACATCAGAGCAAAATAAATGATTTAACTATCAGGGAACTTTCCAAGGGACGTATCTTCTGTTTTATGTGAAAGATGCATGAATTATGAACTAGCAAAACTAAGCTACAATTTATCCCAGCAAAGGCAAAAAACTAGGTGATTTTCTTCAGATATGCCTATGCCCTGGCGAGGAGAGTTATCCAGTACCTACACGCTGCAGAGGCTGATCCAGGAGTTGAGCTTTATCAGTTCGCGTTCGAAATTCTATCACAATCTATTTGATTTACTGGGTTCGCAATCCATTACTTTTACTTATTAAGTGAATTTTTAACACATATATAGGGTTTGAACCATACACTGCATTCGCCCCTGAGTACTTATGTCAATGGGAGATAGCAGCTATCCAGTAGAGTAATCAAAGTGCATAGTTATTTTTCTTAACAAACAAACAAACTAAGCCACCATTTTTGCAAATAATTACGTAGACAAGTGAATATCCTTAGAAAAATCTTATCTTTGAAGAAATATAGTAAGGCACTTACTTCTTTTATGAATTGCATCTTGCAGATCAGCAACTGTGGCCTGAATAACAACAACCAGAGTTACATAAGCAAACCAATAAAATATAAAAAAGAATGCAGATTTTTTTAAAGAATTGACCAGTATTCTTTTGCAAAACAAAAACAAAAACAAATCCAGATAAGGAAAGATGGAGAAACATACGGAATCGGCGAGCTCAAGGCCACCTTTGATTAATTCTCTGCCGCTACGTGTTACCACCACAACCTTCATTTTTCTTTTCCAACACACACACACACTTTGGGATCTACGAAAGAGCAAAATTTTCTGAGAAATATATAATTGGGGGTTGAATTGTAATGGGGTGTGAGATCTATGAAGGAGTTGGGAGAGGGAGTACTAGTAATTAATGGCTGTGTATAGTTGGGTAGAAGTTAGCTGAACGAACCATTTGTGTAGATTAACTACTTCCAATCAATGTTCCCTCTTCAAAATCAATCTACAGCTGCTTAATGGGCAACATCCGGTCTTGGACCACTTAACTAGGCCCATGACCCGAAAAACCCACTCTTTGTAATCTCTTACATCCCGAGGCAGAGCCAGAATTTTAGCATTACTCTTGTGTCCAAAAAAAAGAACAATAAAATCATATAAAATGTAGTTCCACAAGTGGGTCTGGGGAGGATAAAGTGTACGCAGACTTTACCCCTGCCTTTAAAAAAGGCAGAGATGTTGTTTCCGGAAGACCCTTGACTCAGGAAGGGGGAGGGGAGGGGCAATAACAAGCAAACCGATTTGAAAACCAAAGCAAAATACAAACTAGCAAAATGTAATGCATACAGAAAACCGAAACACAAGACAACAATAAGTAGTAACAGAACACTAAGGGTACGGGGAAAAAGAAAAAAAAACACGGAAGGAACCACGTAGTGTGTCAAAGCTACTGTTACAACAAGGACAACACTCGACCACCTAACCATCTACCTTTATTCTCAACCTCCACATCTTCCTATCCATGGTCATGTCCTCAGTGAGCTGGAGCAACGCAATATCTTGCCTAATCACTCCCCCCCACCAATACTTCTTCGGTCTTCTTCTACCTCTCTGTTGGCCCTCCCATGCCAGCCTCTCACACCTCCTCAGTGGAGCATCAGTGCCTCTCTTCTTCATATTTTCGAACCATCTAAGTCTCGCCTCCCGTATCTTGTCCTCCATAGGGGCCACACCCACTTTGTCCCGAATAACATCATTTCTAATTTTATAACCTGTTACGCCCGCATATCCACCTCAACATCTTCATCTCCGCCACTTTCATCTTCTGGACATGGGATGTCATGACCAACCAACACTCAGCCCTATACAGTATAGTCGGTCTGACAACCGCTCTATAGAACTTACCTTTAAGTTTTTGTGGCACATTCTTATCACACAGAACACCAGAAGCGAGCCTCCATTTCATCCATTCCGCCCAATACAATGAGTGACACCCTCGTCAATCTCCTCATTCCCCTGTATAATAGACTCAAGGTACTTGCAACTTTCTCGCTAAGGGATGACTTGTGACTCAAGCTTTACGTCTTCATCCTCTTCCTGAGTCACGCCACTTAACTTGCACTCCAAGTACTCTGTTTTGGTCCTGCTCAACGTACCCAAAAAAAGAAACATAAAAAATTCTAGCGGTATATATTGAGAAGCCATGACTCCCCCTGCTCAAATTCATGATATGTTCCAGCTACTTATTGAATTTAACGTTGATTTATAATATGTAAAAAGTTATCTTTAAAATACTCAAATAATGTTAAATGGTTGTTTGAGGCGATGCGATAACGAGCGGAGCAAAACATTCTTTCTTCCGGCCTTTATAGGAGCAAAGGTATCTCACTCAAATAGAAATCCAATCATGTAACAGCTAGTTGTTCAGCCAATGGGTCCAAAATAATTAGGACACATATATGGGAAACTACCATCTATGTCTATTTATAAGTAGCTTATTACAAAAATTGGCTAATTTATAACAACAACAACAACAACAAACCCAGTTTGATCCCAACATGTGGGGTCTGGGGAGGGTAGGCATGCTACTAAGCCTATCTGTGAACACTATAAACTACCTACTAACCTTCTACCTTAATCCTCGACCTCCACACCCTCCTATCAAATGTCATGTTCTCAGTGAGCTGAAGCAGCGCCATGTCCTGCCTAATCACTTCTCCCAGTACTTCTTAGGCCTACCACGACCCCTTCTCAAATCCTCCATGGCCAACCTCTCACACCTCCTGACAGGGGCATCAATGCTTCTTCTCCTACGCGTCTGAACCATCTCAGCCGCGACTCCCGCATCTTGTCATCCACGGAGACTACTCCCACTCTGTCTCGGATAGCTTCATTCTTAATGATATCTCTCCTGGTACACCCACACATCCATCTTAACATCATCATCTTCTGTACGTGGGAGTTCTTGACTGGCCAACACTCAGCCCCATACATAGCGGGTCAAACCACCACTCGATAAAACTTACCCTTAAGTCTTAACGACACATTCCTATCACATAGAACACCGGAAGCAAGCCTCCACTTTATCCACCCAGCTCGATGCGATGTGTGACATCTTCGTCAATCTCCCCGTTATCCTGGATAATAGATTCGAGATACTTAAAACTCCCTCTCTTGGGGATAAATTGATCATCAAGCTTAACCTCTACGTCTGCATCATGGGTCTCACTGAATTTGCACTCCAAGTATTTTGTCTTGGTTCTACTCAGTTTGAAACATTTAGACTCCAAGGTCTGTCTCCAAACCTCCAATCTCGCGTTAACTTCGCTACGCGTCTCGTCAATCAACAATATATCATCGGTAAATAGCATGCACCAAGGCACCTCCCCTTAGATGTGACGCGATAGTACATCCATCAACAAGGCAAACAAAAATTGGCTAATGTATAAAATATTATTAATATTAGCCAATTAGCTATTTGTAGCCAAAAAAGTCAATTTTTTGTTTTTTTAGTCGGTGTTACTAGAATAGATCGGGTATATCTTAAGGAGTTGAATTTCACTTGATTTGGCAGAATTTTGATACCAAACTAGTCCAAATCACCTGCAATCTTCCTCAAAATTTGTACATTGACTCATCTATATTTTTTCAATGAATTTCAACCATACCCATTGAAAAAAATTTGTTTTTACTTAGATTTTTGGAATCGTGTATATATATATATATATATATATATATTTCATCATCTTGTTTGCTATCTTATCCATAAAAGTATGGAAGGAGATTTTTGCGTGTGATTCTTGGAAAGAAAGTACCTTATTTATTTGAATTTTCAGTTTTTAATATGTACTTGGCTAGTCTAGAGATTGATAAATTGAAACTTTTTGGGATATTTTTGTAAGATTACCCACATATATGTCTATAAAATTTTGTTAATACAGTATAGTCGAACCGAGAGCAAAATGCGTCTAATACCATCGAAAACGTAAATCCACTCATGCAATCCACCAAAGGACTCAGCCTTCATTTTCTATTTATGACTTTATTTATCTATAATTGCAGAGTTAGTAATTAGGTAGTTACGGTTGAAAACATTAAAAAGGCTTTGTACACTGATACATACTTGAAGGGTTTTGTAATGGCTTTATGGCTTACCAACTATATACTTCAATTTGGACAAAACACATGTTTTAAATGGATGCTTGTTTGAATTTGGATTTGGCAAAGTATTTTGGGACAAGGATTACGCATCAATTTGCCTTATTACAATCATGTAATAATAGCATAAAATGAGAGGTGGTTATTAATTTTTTATATAGCTATCATATATATATATAATTACTTCTTATAGCTACTATTTAGTATTTACGCGATTATATTCATGAATACAGTAGCGAAATTCGCTTAAAAATAGGGGAATCCAGTAATACAACTGTATTCGCGCTACTGTATTCATGAAACAATATACATTGTATTCAACAGTATACATTGTATACAATTCACAGATATTCATTATTCACTATTATATATTGTATTCGATTCACCATATTCAATTCTATTCAAATAACAAAAAATCACAAAAACATAGTGATATTCGACTGTTGTAGACAATAAATTGCGTCGAGAATATATAATCAAGACCGAAAGTATCGCAACAATCATAGTATTTTATTTCAAATATTTGAATGTTACAATCTCTATGAATCCTCTGATTCTACTTTCCAACTGTAAATAAAAGAGCTTTTGAGCTTAACCGTGAATTTTATTTTATTTTAATCCAAGTGCTTGAGGCATGATCTTGATCTTGACGTATTTTTTATCCAAGGATTTGCAGCTTGTTTTTGACGTATTTTTAATCCAAGGGCTTGCAGCTTGTTCTTGAATCTTCGTCTTGATTTTTAAATCCTTAGAACACTTGAATGCTTGTAGCTTTTAGAGAAATCCGCAGCGTTTGATCCACGAGCTCCCTCTTGCTTCTTGTTATAACTTCTGGTGTCTTTTTTTTAGTTATGAAGACCCCTATTTATAGTTATGGGAGGAAAGGGTTATAATAAGAACAAACTCTTTCTGACCAATCAAATTGAAGTGTGACAAGGCCGCATTTGATTGGTCAGAACATGTCACTTGCACATGTGGCGTGATTTCATTGGTCTTTTAATGTTATTTGGCATGCCTTGTCATTTTGACACGTGGCATGATCTCATTAGCTCTTCCATTTAACTTGGCGCGCCACGTCATTTGACATGTGGCGCCAAATTGGGCCTCTAGGAAGATGACATCTTGGGCTTAATGAAGTGGGCTCATCACTTTAGCCCAACTAAATGGGCTAGCCCAATGGATTAAGACTTATTTATTAACCCATATGTGTTGGACTTATATAATTAATTTAATTATATTAGCCCATAATATTTATTTGGACCAATATATCTTGAATTTAAAATATAGTCCAAATTATTTTACGGATTTTATTCCAATAAAATTTATATATCTACAAATGCGCCTACTTCAAGATTTGTTGGGATGTAGATGTATTGAACTCCAAAAACAAGGCTTGAAGTAACACGTTAAAGCAACCAGACTTAATACACTTAAGAATCTTTCGTTCTTTTTGAAAGATTCACGTGCCTCTCTAAGTTGATGAGCTAATAGTGTTAAGCTTGAAGGAACTTTGTTCTTTTTAAAAAAAAAAAATAATAAAGAAGGAAAATTAAAATCATTACAGTATTGTAATGAAAATTGTTGCCAAGGTCAAAGTAGACTAATCATGTGCCACATGATTTTGGTAACATGGTGCAAAGTCGTAACTATGTTATTTCAACTAAAGAGACAGGCGTTGCATGGGAAAGAAATAAAGAAGTCCAATTCCCACAATAACTCTATATCCTCCTCTTTAAATCCTATTTGAAATTAGAAAATTTTAACCGCCTCATAGTAAACACTTTATATCCCACATCGAGATAACTCCTCCAAACAACCATCATATTATTATTATATATAGCAACATCGTCGTCAACTATTAACATCAAGACGCATTTTTTTGCATCAACTCTCAAGTCCGATTTGGAAGACCGGAGAGGTAACAATTTATTTTTTTATTTTGTTTTTCTTTGTCTTTTTTTTGTCCCTTTTGTATTTTCTTTTTAGCAGTAACTTCGTCAAAATATCAAGCACTTTAAAAGTTCGAGACGAAGATCTTTAAAATTTCGCGACGAATACGTTTAAAATTTGTGGAGAAGACCCGTAAAAGTTCGCGCAAAGATCTTTAAAAGCTTGTGGGCAGGATTTTTAAAAGTTCACAGTGAAGACCTTTAAAAGTTTGCGGTGAAGATCTTTAAAAGCATACAGTGAAGACCTTTAAAAGTTCGTGGTGAAGACCCTTAAAAGCTCGTGGTAGAAATCTTTAAAAGTCGGAAGTGAGGACCTTTAAAAATTCGAGAAATACGCCTTTTAAAAATTCGGAATGAAAACCTTAAAAATCCGAATGCCTTTAAAAGTTTGAGACGAACATCTTTAAAAGTTCGCAACGAAAACCTTTAAAAATTCAAATTCCTTTAAAAGTTCAAGACGAACACCTTTAAAAGTTCACAACGAAAATGAATTTTTTTTAAAGGTTCGACACAGACATCCCCCTTTTTTTTTTAAAGTCCGGGGCGAAATTTTGAAGACCTTTAAAAATTCGAGGCATACGTCTTTTAAAAGTTCGGAACGAAAACCTTAAAAATCCGAATGCCTTTAAAAGTTCGAGACGAACATCTTTAAAAGATCACAACAAAAATCTTTTAAAATTCCGACACAGACATCCTCCTTTTTTTTACGTCTGAGGCGTTTTATTTTTCTTATCCATGTTCTCTTTCAAGATTGCGATTGTTACTCTTCTCTTTTGACCTAGGTACTAACAATTTTTTTTTGTATATGCAGCTTGAACATGGTTTACTTCAGAGACTCAGCATCCTCTTCCTCCACGTCCAAGTACCTTGTAATTTCAGAGCACAAAGATAGTAAAACGGAGACCAGATTACTAGTTGATATACCACTGACCGGCTTATATGCAGCTTCGTGGCCATCCTTGCAAAATCTATTTCATTTGATAGATTGGACCTTTGAAAACACCAAACGTAAATTCAAGACATGGACTCTCCGTTCCCCTAATCACAAAGTTAAAATGTGGCAAGTTCCCTACCATGCTTAGGACAACGAATCCTTAAAGGAGAAGTATATTGGAGTGATTCCTTAACTTTTGGTGGAGAATTTCATTATATCCCCAGCTATTGGGAGTGGACCGAAGATATTCTTAGTAGGAACCATCGAGCATTGAGGGCCACCAGTATTTACGATGTTGTCTATGCCTCATTGTTTACTTATGATCATTCTACAAGTATCATGCAAGCCTTTTGTGAGGCTTGGTGTCCTCTAACAAACACGTTACTTACCTCAGTTGGAGAGTTATCCATATCCCTTTGGGATTTGTGCACTATTGGGGGTCTGCCTTTAATGGGGTCTTCTTATGAGGAAGTTATTCCAAATACTCGAGAACTTACAGGTGCTTACGACAAGGATAAAATGTTCCTTCCACAAGCATGTCAGCAATTGTTTGATGCATATCACCAACTCCGAGAGGGAAAAACTAAAAATCATAACGTCCCTGTAAAAAGGTTTTAAAGTATGAACAACCTCCAGCGAGAAAAGAAAAGAAGTCAGCTCGTCCCAAATCAACACACAACCCTACTGGAGCCATAGGTAAAATGGTCAATTGGTCGGAAGTTGAAGATGCATTATTTGTTAAACTTGGCATAGGAGGTGACAAGAAAGACGAAGTATACTTGGCTGCTTTTTTATCATGATGGTTATGTGTCTTTGCGCTCGCTACAAAATAAGGCGACTTTATTCGGACTGAGACTTTCAAGATTGCAGGCCTTCTAGCGTGTGGGAAAATAATTAACCTTGTCTTTCCAGTCTTAGCTAGCATTTACAAGGGATTAAACACAATTTCAAATGGCTCACCACTCGATTCTTCTAGAGCTTACTTTTCAATTCATTATGTGTACAGTTGGTTGGCCTGCTACTTCAAGACTCATTTTTCTCTAACGAATAGGCCGACTACTCCTCTGATGGCCATATACTCATTGAGGGAACATCAAGATACTTTGGGAATGATGACGCAAGAAAACGTATTCATGAAGGAGAAAGTGCCGTATGGACTTCCACAATTCCAAGCAATCCTCAACCGTATTATTATCGTGATGATGGCAACGAGGAAGAGCCCGAGTCAAACTATTTTATGAGTATTCGCTCGAATTACTTTTCTTTGAGAAATGGATCGACCTTCATCGTGGAGCTTTATAGCCCTCATTGTTTCAGTCATCAATTCGGTTTTTATCAAGACATCCCCGGTTGCTTGGATCAAGATTTTCGTGAGTGCTCTTTAGACAAAGGATTGGAACTTTTACGAATTTGTGTTTTGTCTAAAAGTAGTTCAAATGCCACATTTCCCCCTATTATGCCCAAGATGAAGAATCATTTCTCGTCCGATTATAAGTCTTGGTGGGAAAGAGTGCATGGACGCTTCCTTGAAAACCACTTGTAATCTTTGGTGAATACCGCTGGGCCAGTTACTACTACGCCTTCAGAGATCACGCCTCAACAACATAACATGGAGGGAAAGCCTCCTACTTTATCCAAAGTGGTTGTACCATGCGATGTCAAGGGACCTCCATATAAAGAAGTTCAAAAGAAGGTCCTTGTTCAGGCTCATCAAGCCAACGAGGGTTCCTTTCCATTAGGTACCATTGTTCCTACCTCCAACAAACGTCCGCCCCAAAACGAGAGTGATAGTAGTCAGGGAGATCAAAACTTCAAGCGGCTGAAGCCATATTCTAACAAACAAGGAGATGCTAATTTGGGTGTAGTCGAGATTAGTGACAACATCGGAAGTGCTTCAAGGACTTTGACGGCTATCAAAGAGGTAACGATTAAAACCTTCATATTATTTTATAATATCCAAGTAGTTGAACTGATCATATATTCTTTTCTATGCAGGCAAATGGTGTTCACATTTCAATGGCGTCCCACCAAAGCAAGCCCCAAAGTAGTAGTGAATCTTTCTCGGGGCCAGACTCGAGGAAATCACTTCCAATAGCTAAGTCAGACCTAGAGGCAACTTCCATTCCTAGTCTTGGAGCGAAATCGGGGCCTAATTTTCACCAACGATCAACACCAACCATGTATATCTTTGATGGAAGAAAGGTTGTCTTGACTCTTCGCAAGGATTTCATTCTAAATGCCTGGGCTAAAATTCATGCCAAACTCAAGGACCTTACCGCAGACAATGCTTTTTCTCTTCAATTCGAGATCGAGGTAATTCTCGAGGAGATGGACAGAAAGGGTGTGGATATTTCTCCTCTAAAAGGACTATTGAAGTCTTTATTTAAGCTTGCCACATCATATGACCAGGCACGATCAACTCTTTCTGATAAGGTTATGGATGTTGAAAAATCAGAGTCATTATTAAACGCCAAGGAACATCTTGATCTTGTCTTGATTGATAAAGGGGAGAAGGCTGAGAAATTATCTGCTGCCAGTTGATCTCTCAAAGAGGCCAAGGAGAAGGTGAAACAGTTAAGAGCTCTTCGAGGTGTTTCCAAGAAAGAGGTTGAAGAGATTGAATCTAGAGTCTTATCTGCTGAAGAGGAGTACCGTAGATGTTCTGGTGTTTCCTTGGCAACTGCTGATGACTTGGCCGACGTGGAGATGAAGAAACAACACCTAGAGGCAACTCTTAAAGACTTGGTCAATTACAATTTGTGTTTAGATTAGTAAATATAGAGTATTTTTTCCGCCTTTTTTTCGCATTTGATTAACTAGCGGCTTTTCTTAGGAATGAAAACTCTATCTATTTTATTTTATATCACGCGGTTTCATTAATGCCCCTTCTTCCTTTGCGGTTCAATATCAATAGTTCTTTGCTTATTATGATGTATTGATGCTCCCATGATGGAACTTATCTTCTTTTTGATTTTTCTTTTAAATGTTGTTGGCGTTCATGTCTCGAAGTTCTCTGTATTTGGAAATACATCCTCCTTCTTTGAGGATAATATTGTTCATCATCTTTGCATCTTTTGTGGTGGGAGATATATATCTCAATGTGAGAATGTTAACAATATAAGCCATTTAGTTTTCTTTTAGAAACTAGACTTTAAAATTCGAGACATATCCAAAGTTCAGAATCACCGCAGGTAATATTTTGAAACCAACTTTAGATTCCACCACGTTGAAAATTTCAGATTTGTGCAGTCTCACTAAAAAATTCATATCTTGGTGTATGAACGTCGAAACCATGAACCGCTTGATTTTATGAAAAATAAACTTCGAGATCTAGGACATATCCAAAATTCGGAACCAAATAACTTGAGAATCGTCCCAGATATTATTTTGAATCTAACTTTAGATTCTGATACGTTGATAGTCTCAGATTTGCGCGACTTCACCAAAAAAAATTGTATCTTGATGTAGGAACGTTGAAATCAAAAACCGTTTCATTTATGAAAATGAAACTTCAAAATATAAAACATCTCCAAAATGTAGGATTTAATACTTTAAGGATAGTTTCAGCTAATATTTCGAAGTCAACATCAGATTTTGATATATCGACAGTTTCGAATTGGCGCGACTTTGCCAAAACTTTTGTGTTTTGGTATGGAAGCCTCGAAGTCACAAGACGTTTTTCTTGCTATAAATCAAAACTTAATATACCCTCTTTTTAGCGGTGATCAAATATGAAGTCCAACAAACTTGAAGGTTATGTGAACATGAAGACATAGGGATGTCTGTGTTGGACTTTGGCTTTACCAATAGTCACCTCAGCTCTTTTAGTTGTGGGCTCGTCATTCTTGTTTTTCATGCCATCATCAACTTTTAGCTCCTTCACAATGTGTTTCTTCAAGTAGAACTTTGCATCGGCGAAGTGTGACTCTGCCTCGGTGAATGGCGCATCATCAGCAACTATCTTCTTCTCGACTTCACCCTCGTAGTATTTTAAACATTTATGGTAGGTAGATGGAACTACTTTATTCGCATGTATCCAAGGTCTTCCAAGCAAGACATTGTATGAAGTCTTCCATCGATCACATGCACCCATGCACTTGATTGCATATCTTCAATGGTGATTCCCAGCATGATCGTGCCTATGGCTCTTTGCCCTCCTTGGTTGAATCCTTGGATCATCACACGACTTTCTGAGAGTTCGTTCATGGGAATATCAAGTTCTTTCAGAGTGCGAATTGGCAAAATGTTCACTGAGGATCCTCTATCAACGAATATTCGATTTACCCTTTCATCACGCATATAGCCAACCAAGTACAATGGGCGGTTATGAGGAGTGTCAACTAGCAGAAGATCATCATTTGTGAACGTGACTTTTTTCTCACAAGCATTAACTTCTTGAGGAGTGGACTCGATAAGCTTTTCCGAATATGGTGTCGACGGTAGGTCATCACTCCTTTCTTTCCCTTCGTCAGTATGGCAACAAGAGGCATCAATACCCTCATGGGAAATCTTCGTACGGAACCAACTTGGTAAAAACTCCTCCAAGGTCACTGGATATCATGGCTTTTGAGGGTGGTGCACCTCCACTTTCGCTTTCTTTACGTGCTTAACTGGGTTCCATCTTCTAGTTTTTTTCACCATTATTCCTCGTTGGTTGTTCCATTGATCCTTTTCGTGGGCTCCTTTTGTGGCGCCTACGATGAGTCACCAGCGTCCAACCTTCATCATCCTCAGGTTGACCATCTTCAACCTTGTAGTTCTCCAGTAATTCTTCATCTTTACTCTCTTTGGAACTACATAATTCGTCTGGATTGAATGAGCCAAATATGATAGAGACTTGGTTTGCGCTTGCTTTCTCATCTTCAAGCACGATCTTCTTTTCACGAGCCAAGTCCATAACTTTGTCCTTGAAGACAAAGCACTTCTCCAGAGGGTGGCTCACAAGTCGATGATATTTGCAGTAATTTGGGTCATCGATTTTCTCAGCTTCATTTGGTCGCTTCATCTCCGGAAGCTCAATGAGATTTAACTCGAGGAGTTCTTCAAAAATAGTTGGCACATCAGAATCCAGAAATGGGTACTCTTTCTCTTGCATTTCTTTTAGAGTCAACTTTCCACTTGGCTTATCTTGAAACGAAGTGGATTTCATACTCTGCTTCTTGCTCACCTTCGTCGTGAACTTCACAGGTGATGTGTTGACATTCATAGCTTCTTTATTTTTAGATTTTGGTACAAACTTGCTCCATTTTCTGACTTCTTGCTTGTCCTTCCCTTTGCGAGGTTCATAGATGGGCAGCCTTTCATTTCCGGTAGAGGCCATGCTCAATTCATGTCATGGGCACGGTTGCAAGTTCTTCAAATGTGCTAGGCTTGATACCTTGCAAGATGTAGTGAAATACCCAATGCATACCTTGGGTGCACATCTCTATGCCAGAAGCTTCACTAAGCCTGTCTTTACATTTGAGGCTTGCATTCCTCCAACGATTGATAAAGTCGATAACTGGTTCACTCCTTCGTTGGCGAGTACTTGTGAGTTCTATCATACTCACAGTACGTCTCATGCTATAAAAGTGATTGAGGAATTCTTGCTCTAGTTGATCCCAGCTATCAACAGATCCAGCCTCGAGGTCCGTGTACCAATCAAAAGCATTTTATTTTAATGAGCGGACAAACTGTTTGACGAGGTAATCTCCATAAGTCCCAGCACTGTTGCATGTCTCAACGAAGTACGTCACATGTTTCTTTGGATTGCCTTTGCCATCAAACTGTTGAAATTTCGGAGGTTGATAGCCAGCAAGCATCTTCAACGTATCGATCCTTGAAGTGTACGACTTTGCATAGGTAAAGGAGGACTTGGAAGCAACTTCATATTTGTTTCTTATAGTCCCTTCAATAAACTCCTTTAGTTGATTGATTGGAATCATCCCTTCCGAAGAGACTGGAATTTCCTTAGTGGATGCAACTTGTCCTGGGGGAGCATCAATCTCTTGAACTTCTGGGAGTTTGGCAGGTGCATGGGTGAATTCTTCTTCTATCAAGATTCCCACCCTATCTGTTAGCTTATCGATTCTAGCATCTTGATTTTGCATGCACTTGGTCAAGCCAGCGATTGCTTCCGTCAAGTTTGCCAATTGCTCCTCCACAGATGAAGTGTTTGTCACCATGGCTTGCATGATTGTCATGGACGACGGAGAGTAGCATGGATTTTCACACAGATTGATCCTTGATTGGCTCACGCTATGTGGTGTAAGTGGGGAGGATCCATCACAGCAGAGTGTTTGGATCATGAGAGGTCAAGCAGAGCAAGATTTTTGTTGATCTTTTCAGCAACATTGCTTCCTCCTTCGAGTGCATTTGTGGAAGATCTTGATCCTTTTGAGGATGAAGATGCGAAAACAAGGGTAGATGGGGACGGCACTTGAGGTATTTGTTTTCCTAACGAGCTTGCTTTTCTCCTCGTAACTGGTCCAAAGTTTCCAAAGGTAACTTCGAGTATGTTTTCCACATCAGCATCGAGCCCGGAATTAGCAGACTTGGCGGAAGTTGAACTGGAGTTGATTTTATTGGAAGCCATTTGTTTTTCTTGAATGGTGATTGAAAAGTTGAGATGAGAGGTAGAGATTGTCCCACTGGGCGTGCCAGAATTTGTAGACAATAAATTGCGTCGAGAAAATATAATCAAAATCGAAAATATCGCAACAATCGTAGTATTTTATTTCAAATATTTGAGTGTTACTATCTCTATGAATACTTTGATTCTACTTTCCAACAGTAAATAAAAGAGCTTTTGAGCTTAATCGTGAACTTTATTTTATTTTAATCCAAGTGCTTGAGGCCTGATCTTGATCTTGACGTATTTTTAATCCAAGGACTTGCAACTTGTTCTTGACGTATTTTTAATCCAAGGGCTTGCAGCTTGTTCTTGAATCTTCGTCTTGATTTTTAAATCCTTAGAACACTTGAATGCTTGTAGCTTTTAGAGAAATCTACAGCGTTTGATCCACGAGCTCCCTCTTGCTTCTTGTTATAACTTCTGATGTCTTTTCTGAGTTATGAAGACCCCTATTTATAGTTATGGGAGGAAAGAGTTATGATAAGAACAAACTCTTTCCGACCAATCAAATTGAAGTGTGACAAGGCCGCATTTGATTGGCTAGAACATGTCACTTGCACATGTGGCGCGATTTCATTGGCCTTTTAATGTGATTTGGCATGCCTTGTCATTTTGACACGTGGCATGATCCCATTGGCTCTTCCATTTGACTTGGTGCGCCACGACATTTGACATGTGGCGCCTAATTGGGCCTCTAGGAAGATGACATCTTGGGCTTAATGAAGTGAGCTCATCACTTTAGCTCAATTAAATGGGCTAGCCCAATGGATTAAGACTTATTTATTAACCCATATGTGTTGGACTTATATAGTAATTTAATAATATTAGCCCATAATATTTATTTGGACCAATATATCTTGAATTTAAAATATTGTCCAAATTATTTTACGGATTTTATTCCAATAAAATTTATGTCTACAACTGTATTAAAAAAATACAGCCTTCGAAATACATAAATATATGCAAAAAAATAATGTATATATAAACAATAATACAATGTATTTGTATAGAATACAATGTATTTATATCATTGTATGTACTAAATAGCAAAGAAGAGAAGAAAGTTCGCCGGAAATGGCGTTTTCCGGCCAAACAAAATACTGTATACATTGTATTAAAACTAAAAATAGAGACGAACAAAAACCTAGCCCTCAAATCATCTCCGGCATAGCCATGGCCAGATCAAATATTCTATTTTTCTCTTTTTCAATTCTTGTTCTTCTTTCAGTTGGGAAAGTCAATCAAGTATGCTTGCACGGTTTTCCAGTCACGAGAAAATGATAGATAAAGGAAATTTTGAGGGGGCAGATTGAAAAAGGACTGAGAGAGAAACAACATAATTGACGTATTTTATACTTCAATTTTAGGTATATATAAATACCTATTTTGCTATAAAATAGAAAAGATAGTCCTAAGTAATAATATTTTGAAATTGTTTTGATTCAAATAAATAGGGTGTAATAATTTGCTATAGGGATTAAAATTTCCTAAAAATGGAGTTGAAGAAGAAAACTTCAATCGCAAAATAAGGAAAGACGTCCCCATTATTTTGCTGTCATGAATCACTAGCTTCTCAATATCAAGAAGTTAACTCAACTTGATACTTCCTTTTCTAAATAATGGTAGTATGCCAACCAACTCGCCCCAGCTCGACTATTCCACCGGGTAACTGCTACTTCTATTAACGAAGTCACATACGTACCGTTTTGACTCTACTGAAATTTACCCCGATTCCTCATGAACTTTTTATCAGACCCTAATCCTTAATGATTTTACCCACTTTATTGACGCTAGGCCATACCTTGAGAGTTACTCAGGTTGATACTTAATGCAGAGATCAAAGCATGTTCCAACAACATAAAAGACCAAGGAAGAGTGAAGATGCCAGGCTTCAGAAGTACTCCCACAAAAAGTTCCAGCACCACCATAAGTGGCAGCTACAATTCTAATTGGATCTCTCTCCACCTCCAAAAAATGCAAAATTCCATATAGATCACAACACAATTTGTTCTTTAAATACATAGTTCCTCTGAAGTTTGAACTTTTAAGCTTACGATGAATGCCAAACAAGGGACTAGTACAATATAAGGAAATCATAAGTCCCCTCTTCACTATCACCTTGTTGATTGTTTAATGATGTTCAGGACTAGGATCCTCATACTTCTACAGCTTGCCCCTTTTGTCCCTACGTCGCAATTATGAAACTGAGCTTCATGAGAGAGTGTTGGAGAATAGATTACACGCAGATGCAACCTGCAGAAGACTCCAGATTTGATCTGAAAGCTAAGTTTAGGTGAAGCTATGCGCTGAAAATAAGTGTGCACTTCAAACAACATGCGAAGGTAATCTCAACAAGAAGCGATTGGTTCTTCCAACCTCAACTCAGAGGAGTTGACTTAAATTTTCAGTGAATAGTATGAACAGACAAGCCGCATGTCAATGATAATTAAACAAGCAAATATACAAACCTATCCACCATCCCAGAGGAGGGCCTTGTCCTGTTTTGGTTCTTTAACATTCAGTGATTGCCTAACACGTGACTTGCGAACTCCAGAGCAACATGCAGATCTGCAAGGACAACAGATTGAAGAAAGGATGGCCAGCTTCTTCTAAACTTACAATATTGCTGAACCTCTAGATGTGAAACATTACTGTTGTTCCCAAAATTACATGATCAACAACCATATAAGAGCAGTGGCATCACAAATGTTGAAGACTTATCCAAACAAAAACACCAACTTTTGGCGATTTTCAGCAGGTGTATACACCCAAGGCATTTTTCCTAAGATAGACAAAAAAACAAAGAGGTTGATCCGTGTAATCTCTGAATTTCATAAAAGTATTGTGCCCTATGGAGAAAAATCGTAAATTCAAGTCCCCTTCCCTGTTTCTTCAAGTATGCAGGATCTGTTAGCAATTGCATACGATAATTACCTAATCCTTAAATCATAGGCCAGAATAAGTTTGTTTCTCTAAGGCTGGCTAAAGAATGTAAGTAGTTTGTGATAACACCTCGCTTTTAGCCTTCTACTATGGGAGACTACACTTCTAGTTCGCTCAATTTCCTCACACCAGAACTCCCAGAAAAAGTTCCAGCACCACCATAAGTGGCAGTTATGACTCTAATTACATCATCTTCTATCTCCAAGAAAACACAAAGTTCTGTATTGACCACAACACAACTGTTCTTTAGATGCATAGTACCTTCATTGAAACTGTAAGCTCACAATGAATACTAAACTACAAAGACTTGTATAATATAAGAGTATGAAGTCCCCTATGGACTGTTACCTTGCTGATGACAAAAGCCATAGGATCAACCTACTCTAAAAAGTGAATTTGGAATCCAGAACGATCCACTTTCCGTCAAATAACAAAATTGAAGGAAATTTTAGATTGTATAAAGTACACCTCAAAATCATCCAAACGATTTCAAACCAAGTTCTCTGATGCTGCAATAAAATAGAACAAATAAGAAAATAAGTACCTGTGTAAGGGAGTCACAAAATACTAGGATATTGGTGACAACTTACTTTTCTGTGTCATTCTTCGAAATGTTGAATGTTTAAGCTTGTTGATTTCTCCAATAACATCAAGTAATAGGATTACAGAGCTCGAACATACTACGGTAAGGTTGGTCAGCTTAAATAGGAGAGCACTAGGAGTTGCTATATACAGAGATAAAAAGGGAAGCCCGGTGCACTAAACTCCCGCTATGCGCAGGGTCCGGGGAAGGGCCGGACCACAAGGATCTATTATACGCACCCTTACCCTGCATTTCTACGAGAGACTGTTTCCACGGCTCGAAACCCGTGACCTCCTGGTCACATGGCAACAACTTTACCACATGGTCTAGCTTACAACTAAGCACAGTTATGATACCAGCAGAACACGATAATATCAATATCTAACCAAAGACACTATAAATTGAATATTTAAAGAAAAAATAAGGTTCCATCTGTGCCACAAACATAAGGCTGCAAATCAGGAGAAATACATGCACACTGATACTTCATAGTTGGAAATTCATATCACGATTCATGTCGATGAAAGTTCATACATAACACAGAACATGGAATTCTCGACCTTCACAGGAGGTCATTGATTTCAAATATCGTAGTTCTGTCATCAAAATGAGGAACCCACTAGAGTTATCTTCACGAAAGCTAGGCAATTATTCCCAAAAGCAAAAGCAAGCAAAGGGAAGAAAGTATCATAGATTTCTTCTTATAGCATGCATCCATTAGTCACAAGAAGGAGAAGAGGGGGAAGGAGACGACATATTTCATAATGAAGGAATATAACAAAAACTCCTTGCTCTAAAGTTATCTTTGAAAAATCCCTTTATTGTGACAACCTTATTAAGCAGGAAAAACACTTGAAAAGTGATAGCAATCTCCCAGGCCAAGTGGATACAGTACCATAGCCTACCAGGTCATCGTCATACTATACTTACTGGCTTCCAAATCCATCACTCCTTATGCATGTTCCAGATGAATTCAAAGCAGTATCTGAAAAGACTACTAAATGTATGAATAAATAACCTCATATGTCCAGGAGTAGGATCCTTCTATTTCTACTGCCTGAACACTTTTGTCCATACGCAGCAATTGTGAAAATTGAGCTACATGAGAGAAAGATATAGTGTTGGCGACTCTGATAGAGCAAAAGAGATTATGTGCAGATGCAACCTGCACAAGGCTTCAGATTCAATCTGAAAGCTAAATTTAGGTGAAGCCATGCACCTTAGAAAAGTGTGTCTCAAAAACAACACAAAAAGTAATCCTAGCAAGATGGAGTCGCTTCTCTTCCAATCTCAACTTTGAGGAGTTGAATTAAACTTCAGTGAATAAATAGTATGACCAGACAATCAGCATATCAATGAATAATTAAACAAGCGAAAATACAAATCCATCCACCATCCCAAAGGAGGGGCTTCCTTTTTAGTTCTTCAACATTCAGTGATTGCCTAACACGTGAATGCAAATTTCAGAGTAACATGCTTATCTGCAAGAACAACAGATTGAAGAAAGGATGGCAGCTTCTTCTAAACTTAAAATATAGCTGAACCTGGAGTTGTGAAACATCACTATTGTTCCACATAATACAATATTAACAACCATATAAGAGCAATGCTGGCATCACAAAATACTGACGACTTACATCAAAAAGAAAAACACCAAAAATAAAGACACAAGAAAAGAAAGCTAGAGACAACCATCAATTATGAAGAAACCAGCGGTCTTACAAAGTACAATAAGAAGTACAAGAAGTTCTTGACTAATATTAGTCCTTTGGCATCTTTTGTCCCTGTTATTGAGCCAATTTGGATATATCTTCATAATCAATAGCCTTGAGAATCTTCCCGTCATATATTCCTCTCTCAATTTGTACTTTTGCACAAAAGTTATTCGTATCAATTGCTAATAGCCTAGCATTCGATCCACGGTACGCACCATTAACTATCCTCACAAGACCTCCAATTTGAGGAATTACGGTCTCGAGCTCTTCCTGATCAACCCTTAAAACATGCTTTTTTTCAAGCATCTCAATCTCCCCAACATACTTATCAATAACCTTACGAATCATACCCTTTTGCTTATAGTAACCCTTGTCAGCCAAAGCCCTGCTCATTACCTTCACAATTATCCCCTCACACAACCAGTAATCTTTCCTATTACTCCGCTCTTTTGCTTGCTCTTCCTCTCTCATTAGCTCATCCAACACCGATTTACCTCCACCTATACCATTCTTATCACCTTTTCCCCCATCCTTGCTACCCTTTACGCTTTTCTCACTATCTATCTCATCAAAAACGAGTCTTGAGCTTTCTGCTCTCTCTTTCACAACAGATTTCGACGATGACCCTAGCGTTAACTTGATCTTCTGATCAGTCTCAGATTTATCCAAGGGTTTCGGTTGCAACTCTAATTGCTGCTCACCACCATCCACATTTCCTCCACCCATCAACTGCTCGGCACGCTCTATTTGCTTCTTAATCTCCCTTTCCTGCTTTTCTTCATCCGCTAAATCAGCTCTAATTCTCTTATTTTTCATTTTTTCCTTAAAGAGAGTCTCTGAATCATTATCAATGTACGTAATAAACCACCCTTTCGGGGTTTCTTCAACTTTACACTTTCCCGTTTTTCCCAAGTACTTAACAAACTCAGTTAACGTTGCCCATTGAGTGGAATTCATATGGACATGGTGGCGATCAGCAATATACTCATTGTACACAACAGTCGCAGCCACACGACTGAAGCGGTGACTGCGTTTCATGTGTTCAAGGAATAAGCTCTCAAATTCCTCCGAATAACCGCCAACAATGCGATTAGGGTTTTGACCGAAGATTTCCATTTGACGCTGATGGGACTCGCTCATGCAGTGGCACTTGAATCCGTTTTCGTCTCGACATTGCTTCTGGCACATCTGGCAGTACCATCGTAGCTTCTGAAGGCCCTTAGCTTTTATTCGGTTGGCAATTGCCTTTGGGGTCAAGAAATCGTTTTTCCCCATTGGAATTTGGGATTGAGATGGACGAAGTTCAAATTGATGGGCTTCTTAACAACTACCTGGAGAAACAAAAAGGCCAACATCAGTTTATAAATATATTTACAGAAAGCATGTATCTGTAAAATATATGCTGCTAGTTTGAGGAAAATAGTCAGTTGGGTTTTTGGTTCAAATATAATAGATTAATAAGTTTCTTAACTTAGTAACTTATGGCAGAAAGTGTAAAGCAGCAATGACAACTCAAAGACCCGTTAGCACCAGAATGATTTAAATTCAAAGGCAACTCTAACTCAATTGACTCCAGATGCTGAGATTTAAGGCAATAGACCAATAGGTGGATTTGGTAAATGATTTGAAACATGTGACTAATCAAACGCATGATCTTTGAACTTATGCACGCTCTGATAAAATTATTGAGCCTAAGATTTTACCCCTAAAACCAGAATTGCAAATTTATTTATGCTGCTGCGCAACAAGTGCAGACCAAAAAGAAAGTAAGGGGAATTCTTCTCTTTTCCTGGGAATAAATACTGAATATAGGTACATGTCTTTCCTGTTCCACTAGCTATGACCAAAATTCCAACTTTTCCTTTTTCTTCGAAAGAAATTATCAGAAATTTGGTAAAATTAAGGGCAAACTAATGTACACCACATTACTCTGAAGAAATTATAGCAAACACAAATTAACATCTAGAAATCAGAAACAACTAAAAAAAAATAAAAAAAATTAAGGTTTCAGGCTTTTTTTACCGTTGCAATCAACCCACAAATATTATTCTACCATTAAAAAATCATAAGAAACAGAAAATAGGATGCTGAAGAAACAAAGAAAGGAACTTACTACTGGATTTCGCCGGAGAAATAGATCGGCGCCGGATAAAATAGAGCAATTTCGCAGCGCAAAGAGTGTGACGGTCGGTCAATCAAATCTGGTGACGAAGAACGCCTGGGCATCAATTAGAATTTTGGAATTGTCAGCCCAAACTGACTATTGGGTATTTGGGCTCAAATCCTTTCAATTCACTGGGACCCCAATCACTTCCTTTTTTATCTATTTACCTAAAACTAATTAATAAAGATAGAATATGGAAATTCCTTTCTTATGTTTCCCTTAGGGATTTTTTTTTTTCTTGGGCAAGAGGAGAAACTCGAGCCGCTACAATTTCTGTCTCTTTCGGTGAGCACTTTGTGTGCATTGGGTAAGCCTTTCCTGTGTAATATCCTGCAAACCACATATGAGATGTAAACCGCACTAGGAAAGTCCTGTGCGACAGGCTCAACCCAGAAGGCATTGAAGGGGGATTCGATCCCAGGTCATCCATATCAACTAGGCAACCCCGAAGGGTTTCCTTGAGGGATTTTTACCTTCCTATAATATATATGAAACTTTTTTACCCTTCCTAATCAAGTTTTAATTTAATTACATGTGCATATACAATTTACGTATTCTATACAAATTAGTATTAAAGAGTAACCCTTTATATTATGAATTGAACAGGGAATCAGTTATGGATTATGATTATGATTCATTTAATAATAATACTAATTTTTCTATGTTTGTTTCTTCACATAAATATGATAGTGATGTAAACGTATAGCATGCTAGACTTGATCATATTCGCCAACAAAGAATGTGAAAGTTAGCAAAACAAGGTTTGCGTTCCAACAATGAACATGTGAAATTGTCTACTAGTGAAAATTGTCTAGATAGAAAATCGGCAAAAAAAACTTTTGGTCAGGCGACTAGAGCTGAATCCTCTTTGCAATTAGGCCATTCAGACATTTGTTGGGCCTATGAATGCTAGGGCTAGGCACGGAGAAAGTTATTTCATCACATTTATTGATAACTTTACTCGTTTAAGTTATGTCTATTTAATTTCCCACGAATCATAGCAATAAGTTACTTCAAACTCTATATGATCTTAATGGAAAATTAAGTAGACAAGAAGAAAAAAACTCTTCAAACTGATCGTTGTCGTGAATAATAATAAACCTAGTTTAATAATCTATGTGATGCAATGGGAATAATTCATCAGTTGACTATCCGAAATATTCCACAACAAAATGGTATCGCGGGGAGAAGAAATAGAATTCTCCTAGAAATGGTTAAGTCAATGATGTCACAAGCAAACCTCCTAGTTAGTTACTGGGGTGATTCGTTGCTTACTGCCACCTACGTACTTAACTAAATGCCTACAAAATCAATTACCACTATTTCATATGAGTTATGGACTAGAAGACAACCTGACCTGAGTATTAAGACCTTGGGGATTTTCTGCCTATACACATGATTCCTCTCACAAATATGGTAAATTGGGCCCGAGGGGAAATAAAAGTAACTTTATAAGATACTCTGAAATCAAAAATGGTTATGTGTTTATAGGTCAGCAAGACATTGGGAGTATAACTGAGTTTGAATAACGAGATGTCACATTCTTAGAAGATGAGTTCCATAAAAAGGGAGAGATAGGCCAAGACCTAAACTTATTTGAGATAATGGATCAAGAAGTACAAGGATCACTTCATTCAAGTGAGAAAATTTTAGTAGATGATGGATCAGTTTCTCATCAAAAACCTTTGTCATCATCATATGCGAATGCAAGTAATCCTTCTACATTTAGTGGAAGTGACCAAATGGATCTTTTTCCAGGTGGGAGCGAGATGGTCACAAATCTTGTTCCAAGTGGGAGCATGATGAATGTTCTTGATCCGAGTGGGAGCAACATTGATCCAAATGAAAATAATAATGAATCACAAATAAGACGTGGTTATTGTAAAATGATTCCCCACCGAAAATTTGATGTTGAAGGCGGAAAACTATTTATGACCGAGATAAAGTCATGGTTATCATCCCAATTGAGATGAAACATATGGGTGGAGATACATATATTCTTGAAGTTAAGATTTCAAGCGATCGTCCAAAGAAACTATTGTGTCTCTCATAAGAGAACTATATTAGAAATGTTCTTGAACGATTCAACATGCAAAACAGTAGCCCAGTTGATAATACTATTAGTAAAGACCATACCTTGGGAAGTCAGATGTGTCCTAAGACTCCTTAAGAGATAGAAAGAATGAGTTGAGTTCCTTATAGGAGTGCAATCGAAAATCTAATGTATGTTATGGTATGCACTAGACCTGATATATGTCAAGCAGTTGACTTGTTAAGTAGATATCAAACAGGCACAGGTTTGACACATTGGCAAGTAGTAAAGAGGATCATGAGATATCTGAAGGGAACTGTTGATTATTTCCTTTGTTACCAAGGCAACAAGGATCTGCGATTAGTTGGATACAATGATGCTAATCATGGACAAGATCTAGACAAAAGTCTACCTAGAGATATGTTTTCTTACTCAGTGTTGGCACCATATCATGGAGTAGTAAGAAATAATCATGTGTATCACTATCTACGATGTAAGACGAATACGTGGCTCTCACATCAGCAACACAAGAAGCTATTTGGATGAAAAAGTTCTTGGAACACTTGTTGGATATGGTTGAAAATACTAAACCAGTGTTAGTCTCCTGTGATAGTGAGGCTGCAATATCCTCCACCAAGGACCCTAATATAACTATGCGAGAGACATGGTTAGATGCAAGGTAGTGAATGTGAAGTATGTGTCCACAAAAAATATGTTAGCAGATCCATTGACCAAGCTTTTGTATAGAGATGTATTTGTAAGATACACTAGGTCTCATGGCTTGCGTAGACTTTGATATACTTCATTTTGTTATTATTTTCCCTTGTTCACAAAACTAATGTTCTTTGATTATCAATACGGTTGATTTACATACATGCATATTTGATTGTTGAATGTTATGTACATTCTTTATTCATTTTTTTGATAAGTATGCCGAGTAGACAAAAGGTTGACCTTCTCACATAGGTAATCGTCTTCTTATCTTAGTGATGTGAGGAGACGAGACATTATTTTAAGTAAAATTATCATAAGGATAATTTGAGAGCTATTCACTTAAAATCAGAATGTCGTTTAAACAATGATAAGGTCATTAGGTGAAAAACATTCACCTAGTCTACTTTTTGAGCCATATATGACTTAAATATGATTTTGTAGATCAAAGAACTAAAATATAGATACTTACGGTGTCTAAATATCATATGTACAACATTATTTATGAGATAAATACATACGCTCTTTGGGAAAAGGAGAAAATATTGTAACACGTGTTTCATACCATGTATGCTAATGTCGACCAAATGGGTTAGCATAAGTCCATTCTCAACTTATTGTTGTGTGAGACCCATAGCTTTTATGATGGCTCAAGATTTAATAACCTCAGAGACCCCGATCAGATACTTGAGACTTAGTGTAATGTTAGCTGTCTTAGTATGTTTCCAATAGACCATGTACACATATTCGATCTAGCGGTGCATATTTAGAAAAACAGTCATACTAATGTTAAGGACCGTGAGAAGAGGAAGATCATTGATGAAATCTAATTTATTTGTATTCACTGGTGCACCAATTATAACTTATGAGTTATGGTTGGAAATACAAGAAATAATATATGAGATTTAGAGACTATATCAAATGTGATTGATATGATCTAGGGTACTGCATACTTTATGATCTGCTTGCAAGTTTGCGCTCGATGAGAGGCTATATACTCCTAACAGATGTATAGCACTTAGCTCTCGTAGTATGCTAGTCGCACGGTCTACTTCCCCGTATGAATGATTGAGGAGATGAGATGAAAATATGTTTCTCTGACTAGATGAGCACTCCCATTATGTGTGAGTGAGAGATGTAGGAAATAGAGTTCACCCATAAGGGGTGCTCTTAGGGGCCACTAGGGTAAAACCCAGTAATTTAGTAGTTACTGTAATCCTAATATTCCTTATATAAGTACACATACAATGTACAACTAAAAATACATAATACACAATATTTATCCTATGCTTAGTCTTCTCCTACCATTATACTAGGGTTTAGAATGTGGCTTAGGAGGTTGATCCGATACACTGTGACAACACCACCGACTAGTGATTCCATCCGCGGTTCGTCCGTCTTCCGATTGAGAGTGTAATTATCATCAATTCTCACCTCCCCTAGAGAATTGAGAGTGTAATTACACCGCTTCAATTACATCCAATTCCATGCTGACCGAGTAATTACTTGGCAAACTGTATTATTACAAAATCCAATTCCTAGGTGGCTTTGAAAACAAGCTCTTATTAAGTGATCTAATATCATATGTCCTAGTTCAGTGATCTCAGTTAAAAGCGGTTATCAAGCTTCAATTAGTGAATTTTTCCTGTTAGCAATAAAATTCGATATATATATATATATGAACAGAAGCTATATATTATGAAGATAAGCGACTAAAAATCAATTACATGTACTAAACCTACAATTTGGATCTTTTCAACATTTGTTTAGCATTAGGGTTCCTGTGACATATTTGAGGATATGTCTGTTGTTGGCAGATTTTGTTTCGTTATTCTTCATTTTCATTTAGTATAGTTAACTAAGCGAATTTGGGGTAAATCATATGCTTCGCCTGGCTTTATTTATGTTACGGGTTCATTCGAACTCAATAGTTTTCCCTTAAACTCTGTAAATAAATCAAACAAAAGATTCCGAACCCAATAAGTCAAATAATCTATGATAAAATCCCATACTCAATCATAAAGTTCAACTCCCGAATCCACCTCATCGTGAAAGATACCCACTGCATAAAAATGTATGCAAAAAATAGAATTACAAATTCTGGAAAACATACCTTCACTATCGCAAGTTTCTTTTTCAGGTTCACATTAATTTCCTACTACCTAGTAGAAGGTTCTTATTATGTTCTGGATTCCAACAACTCGGTTTGTCACGGCTCCAATGTCATCCTCTTGACCCTTGCTTTGCGGACATCTGATATCTTTGGATTCACGTCATTGTCTAGCAAAATGTTGTTAGCTTTCAGGTTTCTGCGAAGTATCCTCAGTTTAGTGTTGGATTTTAAGCTTTTTAGAGCTTAAAAAGAAAAAAGGGTGAATGAAGAATGGAGGGAAAAATAAAATTTTGATTTTTTCTTTTTTACAAAGAAATATTGTCCCATATTGGAGGAAGAAAGCTCATGTGTTGAGTATATATATGATTACACTTCTTTTAGCTCTTAAAGAGTTGAGAAGAAGGCAAGCCTTGTCGCCGTCGGTGCTCGCTCGACTTCGGCTTTGATCAAATGATATGATTGATTGATTGATTTATCCAAATCGACTGTTTTTGTAACGGTAATTTAGAGTTTCCCTCCAATTTATTTTCTCGTTTTATTTTGGCGTAAATAGCCATTTACGTAATAGCCGTTTATGTGAACGGTCATCTTAAAGAGCTGCACCTCTTCATTTGAACCCAACCTGGTGGCTATATATAGAAGGCCTCTTCCTTTCTGCATTCTTTCAAAACAAACAACATAAGTGTGATTGTTGCGGTTCGTTGAAGCACTGGGGTTTGAAGTACCGCTACACCAGTGTGTAATCTGTTCTATCCTAGGAGGAAATACTCCATAACCTCGGGTACTAGGAGGGAATTAAGTTCCTTAAGGAAATTTGTGAATACAGTGGGCTCGGATTAATTTCTACTTCTACTACATTTCTGTCAATACATTATTTTTCTTCTCTAAAATTATTTCACAAATACTGTATACTAACAAGCTTAAGGAACTTAATTTTATATTCTGCATTTGTGTTATACATACTGTTCTGGAGACTAAAACCTGTATGGTTTTCTACTCCAATTGTTTACTTTAACATATATTCTGTTTTGGTCTACTATCTGTTATTTGGGGATTAAAATCCTAGCAATTTTCCATTCCATTGGAGATTAAAATCTACGTGATTTTCTACTCCAGTTTTATTCGATTTGAAGATATAAAAACCTCATTGTATATTAAACATTTGTTTGTGTCATTCTTTTACAGAAATGACGTCTGAAAACGGAAACCAGCATGTTCCTATGGTGATTGTCAATGCATCGACAAGCCGAACAACACCGGCAGAAAAGTCCAAAATTTTTTTCGGGATTGATTTCAAGCGGCGGCAGCAGAAGATGTTCTTCTATTTGACGACTTTAAGTCTACAGAAGTTCATTACGGAAGATGTTCTTGTTCTGCTTGACGAAACTCCAGAAAATGAATGCTTTCTCGTGTCTGAGGCGTGGAAGCATTCTGATTTTTTGGGCAGCAATTATATTCTTAGCGGACTGGAGGACGATCTGTATAACTTCTATAATAATGCGGAGACGTCAAAAGAACCGTGGATTGCGCTTGAAAAGAAATACAAAACTGAGGATGCCGGGTTGAAGAAATTTGTTGCCGCAAAATGTTTGGACTACAAAATGGTAGATAACAAGTGTGTTATTACTAAATCCAGGAATTACACTTACACGATTTCATTGCTGAAGGTATAGGTCGAATTAATACTTATGTTGAAAGTATTAATTATATTATTATTACTAATATAATTTTCATTGAAGGTCTTATCATCAATGAAGCATTTCAAGTTGCAACGATGATTGAGAAGTTTCTTCCTTTGTGGAAGGACTTCAAAAATTACTTGAAACACAAATGCAAGGAGGTGTCGCTTGATGATCTCATTGTTTGGTTGAGGACCGAAGAGGACAACAAAGCTGCTGAAAAGAAAGGTCGTGGAAACTCAACAATAATGGAATCAAATATTCTCGAGGATGCTCCACAAAATAATAAAAAGAGGAAGAAGCCTTCTGGACCAAGCAACCCAAGCAAGAAGCGGTTCAAAGAAAATTGCTACAACTGTGGAAAAGCTGGACACAAATCTGTAGATTGTCGTGCACCAAGGAATACAAGAAGAAGGGTCAAGCAAACACGGTTGAAAAGCTCGAGGATATTGATAAATTGTGTGCTATGCTTTCTTAATGCAATCTGGTGGGAAATCCTAAGGAATGGTGAATTGATTTTGGATCCACTCGACATGTTTGTGTTGTTAGAGAAATGTTTGCTACATATGCTCCCTTTGGATCCGAAGAAATGCTTTTATGGTAAATTCAACAACGACTAAGATTGAAGGATGTGGAATGGTATTTCTGAAAATGACTTCTAACAAGATGGTGACTCTGAACAACGTCCTTCATGTTCCTGAAATTAGGAAGAACTTAGTCTCTACTGCACTTCTCGTCAAGAACAAGCTTAAGTGAAGTTTTGTATCTGATAAGGTTGTAATAAGTAAGAACAAATTTTTTGTCGGAAAAGGTTACCTCACTGAGGGCCTTTTCAAACTGAATGTAATGGTCGTTGAGAATAATAAAATTTCAGCTTCTTCTTACTTACTTGAGTCAAATGTTTATGGCATATACCTTTGGGACATGTCAATTATAAAACCTTGCGATAAATAATTAATTTGGAAGAAGTGCCTAAGTTTGAGTGCGACCAATCAAAATGTCAAATATGTGTGGAATCTAAGTATGTTAAACATCCTTATAAGTCTGTTGAAAGGAATTCAAATCCTTTAGACTTAATTCACACAGATATTTGAGACATGAAGTCAATACCATCTCGCGGTTTGATGGTAGGATATAATCTCATATTTTAGTCGTTTATTGCACTCTAATTTACTGCACTTTAATAGAGTTTGAGTTTTAATCGCTAGTGTTTTGCACTAATTATGTATTTTTTGCCTTGTAGGAGGATTCCGAGCTATGTAAATGTTATGGGTCTAATTCGAGTGATATGTAGTTTTGAAGTCTGAGTAAAAACCCAAGGGATTAAGCCAGGATTGCGTTCGGAGGTCGAGGACCAAGTCTGGATGTCAAAGTCGAAGCAAAAGGTCGGACTCTGAGAAAAGTGTACAACCGCGGCGCGTGGCGCGCCACACTTGTGTAAATCCTTCAGCCTATCAGAAACCAAATCTATATAAATCCCCACTAATTCCCCGCATGGCGCGTTGCCCCATGCGGCACGCCTGTGCAATTTTTACAGAGTATTTTCCAATTTCGTGCAGGAGAAGGTATTTTTGTCTGGGCCCAACCCTACTTGGTATAAATACATGAAAAGCGGTATTTTTGGGACTTTTGACACATCTAAGGCCTAAGGAGGCTAATGAGGAGGTGGGGAAGCGAAAGCACAAGGAATTCATCATTCAGTCCTCACTCAAGATAAGAGTTTGGATCGTTTTATGCTTTTCTTTATGTTTGTGATGAATTACTCCAAATCTATGGAGTAGTTCTCTTTAGGGATTGATGGATTTGGTGTTTTGATGATTGTTTGTGGATATTAACTCTAATTTTTATGTATTGAATTATTTTGAGTGTTTTAATTGTTGCATCTATATTAACATGTTCTTGTAATCGAGAGAGGCATAACTTATGCTTTTGCATTATCTTGTGGGTTGAGTTCATTAATTCTTCTTAGAATTCGAAAAAGGCTAGTTGAATCATTGATTAAACCTAGTTAGGAGAATAATCAGAAGAGGTCTCCTAAATACTAATCCACTACGAAGTTTTGTATATCTTCACCAAGCTTAAATTGGTTCATATTGTGAGGTTGAGACTTAATCGAGAGAGCAGTTTTTACTAAACGTGTGAACTAATAGTCGAGTGAATTCGAGTGTTTGAACATTAGATGTGAATTAAATAGATTTAAATCCCAGACAATTATCTTGCACGTATCCAATCAACCCATATTTTCTCCCATTGATAACCTTCCTTGATTTCTTTTGTTGCGATTGTCATAGTTAATAAGATCTAGATTCTTAGTTAATTTTAGTTTTTAATCATATAAATATCGATTGTTGATTCTCCTAGATAGAAATCAAGCTAGAAACTACGAAAATACTGTTTAACTCCAATCCCTGTGGATACGATATTATACTATACTATCTTTGACTAGCGAGCATATTTAGGTGTGTGTTTTAAGCTCTTCACGGTGGAAAAAAGTATTTCATAAATTTTATTGAAAATTTTACTCGCTATTGCTATGTTTACTTACTTAGTAGTAAAGATGATCAATAGATGCGTTCAAGCAATACAAAAAAGAGGTTGAAACACAACTTAACAAGAAAATCAAAATGATAAGAAGTGATAAATGTGGTGAATACGAATATCCTTTTGGAAAGAAACGTTTAGAACATGGGATTATTCATCAAACAACGGCCCCGTAAACGCCCTAATCCAATGGGATTGTAGAAAGAAAAAATAGATCATTAAAGGAGATGATGAACTCTTTGTTGATAAGTTCTGGTTTGCCACATAACTTATGGGGGGAAGTCATTCTTGCGGCTAACCGGATACTAAACCGAGTACCCCGTAGTAAAATACAATCCATTCCATATGAGTAATCTAGGTAAATCTAGCAAAATGGAATCCATTACATTAAAACAATACTTGGAAAATTCAAGCACTTACACGAGTAATCTAGGTCAATCTCATTGGATGGCAATGAAACGAGTTTTGGGATATTTAAATCATACCCAAGACTTCGCTTTGCACTACTGTAAATGTCCTGCAATAATTGAGGGATACTATGACGCAAATTTGATCATCTGTTCAACTGATTCTAAGTCCACAAGTGGATATGTATTCACTATAGGCGTAGGTACGGTATCTTGGAATTCGTCCAAACAAACTTGTATTGCCCTCTCTACAATGGAGGATGACTTCATAGCCTTAGATAAAGTCGTGAAGAAGATGAATAGCTCCGAAATTTCTTGGAAGATATTTCATTTTGGCCTAAACCATTAGCCCCTATATGCATACATTGTTATAGTCAAGCGGCAATTGGAAGGGCGATGAGCGTTATGTATAATAGTAAATCTTGTCATATCAACGAAGACATATTAGGAAATTAATCTCTAGAGAAATTATCATGATTGACTATATAAAGTCAAGCAATAATGTGTCGGATCTACTTACGATAGGCTTGACTTGAGAGGTAGTTGAGAAATCATCAAGGGGAATGAGACTATGGCCACAAGTTATTGTGGCAGTAACTCTATCTAAAAGACTGGAGATCCCAAGACCTAGGTTCAAGGAGATCAAATAAAGTCATTAATGACGGTTCAACATTGACAACTAAAATATAGGTTCATTCTCGTGATGAGACAGTGTTCAATACCAAGGATAAAGCATTAAGGCTTTTTAATGGTTTCTAAATTTGATACGGGGTATCTCAAATAGTGTATCTATGGATGATACACTTAGGAATCACTTATGTAAGTGTGAAGTACTATCCGCCTCAAGGAGAATTTTGTAAGGAAAGTTCTCTACGCACTTATGAAACCATGCGATGTTCATGGTTAAAAGGAACACAACAATGAGAACCAAAGAAGGTTAAGGATTGATTGTGTGACTTATGGTTGTCTAGATATACACCAAAGTTCGACGGTTCAAAGATATCAAATCTACCGATTGATCGAGTATATCCGACATAAGTTCACTGCGGAAAGTTCAAAAGGAAACCTACTTATCCAGATGCGATTAATCCTTCCTTGTAAATCACACAGTTTTTCATGCATATTTTCGTGATATAGCCATTTTCTATTCATGTGGGGGATTATGTGTTTTAAGCTTTTTAGAGCTTAAAATATAGTGAATGAGAAATGGATGGAAAATAAAAATGTGATTTTCCCTCCTTTACAAAGGAACAATGTCCCATATTGGAGGAGGAAAGCTCATTTGTTGAGTATATATATGATTACACTTCTTCTACCTCTTATAGAATTGAGAAGAAGGCAAGGCCCGTGCCGCCGTCATCGTCGTCGCTCGGCTTCGGATTCAGCTTTGGCTTTGGCTACGGATTTGGATTTGGTAAATAGTCTGATTGATTGATTAATTTTTTGGACCAAATTTATTTGTTAAATACTAATATTTAATCCAAATCGACCGTTTTTGTAATGATGACTTAAAGTTTCCCTTCTATTTATTTTTCCATTTTATTTTTGTGTAAATAACATTTACGTAATAGCCATTTTGAAGAGTTACACCTCTTCATTTACACCCAACCTACTAGCTATATATAGAAGGTCATTCCCTCAGATTTTCCTTAAAAAAATTCTGAATTCCCCTCTTTTTTTCTGCATTGTTTTCTTACAAAACAAATAATGTAAGTGTGATTGCTGCCGCCATTTGTGTTCGCTGAAATACAAGGGTTTGAAGTACCTCTACACCAGTGTGTAATCCGTTTTATACTGGGAGGAAATAATCCATAACCCCGGGTACTAGGAGGGGATTAAGTTACTTAAGGAAACACTGTGAATTCAGTGGGCTCAGATTAATTTTTAATTCTTCTACATTTCTTTTTATACATTGTTTTCTTCTCCAGAATTATTTTGCAAATACAGTATACTAAGAACCAACCTTAGATGCAGATGCATAAGTCTCTAAACTGTCCTATTGATAATTTGAATGCCTCAGGCCAGTCTAATACCTTGCTTTGTGTATCATTTAGCAAAATTTTGTTTGGTCATTAACAAACTAAATAGTATCAAAACATAAAACTAAATCAGTCTCTTGCCTTGTTGGGAGAAAAATACTAGTTTGGGCTGCCAAATATGTCACTATTAGGCTCTTATACAACTGTGGTCTTAGTTAGTTCTCTCATTACATGTTTATTTCCTGCTTGATGACGCTTTCGAAGTTGGAAGAAGATCAGTGAGGTATTCCTATACACTACTAGAAATCAGGTGATTTTTGCCCAAGAGTTTCCGACCGAATTGGTATGAAAAATTTCCGACCGAAATCGGTCGGAAATAAGAGTAGTTGGTCACAAAAGTCAACAAAAATTGCCTGACAGCAAAAAGAATAAAATTTCTGACCGATTTTGGTCGGAAATTGGTCAAACATTGGTCATACATGTATATAATGAACGAAAAATAATTATTTATTAAAAATTTACCAAATTTCTGACCGATTTTAGTCGGAAATTGGTCAAATATTTGGTCAGACTTACCTCTAATGTACAGAAACAATTATTTATTAAAACATTTTCGGGTTTCCGACCTATTTCGGTCGGAAATATATCAAATATTTATGTAATGTACAAAAATAATTATTTATTAAACATTTTCCAACTTTCCGATAGATTTCGGTCGAAAATTTGAACATTTAATTATATATATTTAATTAACCAACCGAAATAAGTTATAATTAAATATTTTCGACCGATTTCAGTTGGAATATATCAAATATTTATATAGTGTACAAAAAAAATTATTTATTAAAAAATTTCCAACTTTCCGACCGATTTCGGTCGGAAATTTGTACATTTAATTATATATATATATATATATATA
>ML337347.1:0-26928 GCA_005239505.1 Nicotiana paniculata | reverse complement strand
GAGATGATGGAAACGGCTGATGGGTCTTGGGGATTAGGTCTAGGTTGTTTTAAATGGTGAGGGTAAACGGGTTGGGCAGGCGGGTCGTGGGTTCTGGTCCGGTTTCCTTTTGGGCTGGGCGGATTTTGGTAAAGAATTGGGCCTGATTGCTGGCCCAAGTCCAATTTTAACCTTAACAACCTTCTCTTCTTTTATGCTTTTTGCATAATTAGCCACTTTAGACTCAAATTTAATTTAAATTAATTTCTTGGCTAGCCTATGTATTTATTTTATATAATGATGGACTAGTGCAACTAATTAATTAATTAACCTACGAATGCGATTTTGATTTTTAGAAGATGTATTTGATAATGTAACTAAATCCTAAAAATGATGTTTAAAATCTAACATGCTAATTAAATCAAGATTCGAACATTTTTCTATGATTTTTATTTTATTTTATGATTTTAGAATTATTAAACATGCATGGAATGCAACCAAATAAAGAAAAGTTCCTAAAATTTATTAAAACTATTTTTGATTATTTTAGGAATAATTTCCTTGTAGGGAAAAAAGTGGGTGTTCACACCTGCGGTGTGGAGACCACACCTACGGAACTTTGTCCGCACTTGCGAGAATTGGCCAGACCACTGGGGGTCGCACCTGCGACTGGGCAACCGCACATGCGGTCACACCAGAACAGGTGCACCAACAACTATTTTAGCTGGTTTTTTGCCCCGTTTAGTGCCCGGGAGGCACCTGGGCCCACTCGAGCCCTAGTCCAAATACACCAACGAGTATCAAATCATAATACGGGCTCGCTCGAGCCTTTGGAACACCCAAAACAACGCTAAAACTCAAAATCACACCTCCAAACCCCAAGCACCAAACTTAGGAACTTTAAGTTTTCTAGACTTCGCTAACAACGCGCCGAACCGACCTATACAACTCGGAATGGCACCAAATTTTGCAGGAAAGTCATAATTAACATAACGGAACTATTCCTGGTATCGAAATTTCGTTCGGACATCGATAACACAAAAACACGTCCCAAACAAAAATAGGAACTTAAGGAACTTCTTATTTCAATATTGGGCGCTGAAATGCCCACGGGTCATCAGAAACCCATTCCGAACATACGCCCAGGTCCAAAATCATCACACGAAGCTACCAAAATAGATGAAACTCGACTCCGAGGTCGTTTACCCAAAATGTTGACCGAAGTCAAACTTTCCTTAAAGGCCAAGCTTAAGGAACTAATTGTTCCTATTGCACTCTAAACACCTCCGAATCCCGGACCACCAGTCCCCGCAAGTCATAACTCATAAAAAGCTGCTATGGGAAGTTTCATTTAGGGGAACAGGGTCCAATAACGCAAACGACCGGTCAGGTCCTTACATTCTCCACCTCTTAAACAAACGTTCGTCCTCGAACGGGTCTAGAATCATACCTGAACTGCTGAATATGTGTGGATATCTGCTCCACTTGTCCTTCTCAGACTCCCTGGTCGCCTCCTCAATTGGATGGCCCTTCCACTGGAGTTCACGACAAAAACTCTCTTGGACCTCAACTGGCTCCTCCTCGTAGCCCAACCTCTCATCCAACTAAATAGTGCTGAAATCAACCACATGAGAGAAGTCGGCGTGGTACCTCCGGAGCATGGATACATGAAAAGCTGGGTGAACTCTTGATAAACTGGGAGGCAAGGCCAGCTCATAAGCAACCTCCCCAACTCGCCTCAACACCTCGAATGGACCTATAAACCTCGGGCTCAGCTTGCCCTTCTTCCTAAACCTCATAATACCCTTCATAGGCGAGACTTTCAACCGGACCCTATCTCCTTCCATAAATGATACATCACGCGCCCTCTAATCTGCGTAACTCTTCTGTCTGGATTGTGCTGTACGGAGCCTCTCCTGAATCAACTTCACTTTCTCCAAGGCATCCCTCATCAGGTCGGTGCGATATAACTTAGCCTCGCCAGGCTCAAACCACCTGATAGGAGAACGACATCGCCGACCATACAAAGCCTCAAATGGTTCCATCTCAATGCTGGACTGGTAACTATTATTGTATGCAAACTTGGCCAAAGGCAAGAACTGGTCCCACTCACCTCCGAAATCAATCACACATGCCCTGAGCATGTACTCCAATATCTGAACTGTACGCTCCGACTGACCATCATTCTGAGGGTGAAATAATGTGCTGAGGTCTATCTGGGTGCCCATCTCACTATGCAATGCTCTCCAGAAGTGTGAGGTAAACTGAGGACCTCGATCTGATATAATGGATACCGGCACACCATGCAATCAGACTATCTGCCAAATGTAAGTCTGGGCCAACCTCTCAGAAGTAAATGTAGTAGCTACTAGAACGAAATGCGCCGATTTGGTCAATCTATCCACAATGACCCAAATCGCGTCCACCTTCCGCAAGGTTCGGGGCACCCCAACCACGAAGTCCATAGCGATGCGCTCTCATTTCCACTCAGGAATGGGCATCTGCTGAAGTAGGCATCCTGGCCTCTGGTGCTCATACTTCACCTGCTGGAAATTAAGACACCTGGTCACATACTCCGCAATGTCCTTCTTCATCCGCCTCCACCAGAAATGCTGCTTCAAGTCACGATATATCTTCGTAGCACCAGGATGAACAGAATACCAAGAACTGTGTGCCTCCTCTGGAATCCTCTTCCTCAGGCCATCAATATTAGGAACACATAAGCGACCCTGAAGTCTCAGAACACCATCTTCGCCAATAGTAGCCTCCTTGGCCCTACCCTGAACCACTGTCTCCTAAAGCTCTGCTAAGCACGAATCATAGAACTGCCGGGCCTTAATCTTTCCCAATAACGAAGATTGAGCAACCACATGTGCTAAAACTCGGCGAGGCTCTAAAAGGTCTAACCTCACTAGGTGATTGGCCAAGGGCTGAATGTCCAAGGCTAGAAGTCTCTCCTCTACTGCAATATAAACCAAGCTACCCATACTCTCATCCTTCCTGCTCAAAGCATCTGCCACCACATTTGCCTTGCCCGGGTGATAAAGGATGGTGATATCATAATCCTTCAACAACTCAAGCCATCTGCGCTGCCTCAAATTAAGATCCTTCTGCTTGAACAAGTGCTGCAAGCTATGGTGGTCTGCATAAACCTCACATGACACTCCATATAAATAGTGCCTCCAAATCTTAAGAGTGTGAACAATCGCCGCCAACTCCAAATCGTGCATAGGGTAATTCTTCTCATGAACCTTCAGCTGGCGTGAAGCATAAGCAATAACTCGCCCCTCCTGCATCAATACACACCCCAAGCCAACGCGTGAAGCGTCGCAATATACTGTGTACATCCTAGAACCGGAAGGCAATACTAGAACTGGCACTGAGGTCAATGCTGTCTTGAGCTTCTGAATGCTCGCCTCACACTCGTCAGACCATCGAAACGGGGAATTCTTCTGAGTCAATCTAGTCAATGGAGATTCAATAGAAGATAAACCCTCCACAAATTGGCGATAATAGCCCGCTAGGCCCAAAAAGCTCCTGATCTATGTAGCTGAAGTAGGACGCGACCAACTCTAAACTGCCTCAATCTTCTGAGGATCAACCTTGATACCCTCTTCGAATACCACATGCCCCAAAAAATGCCACGGAATCCAACCAAAACTCACACTTAGAGAACTTAGCATATAGCTTCTATTCTCGCAAAGTCTGGAGCAGGACTCTCAAATACTGCTCGTGCTCCCCCAAGCTACGTGAGTAAATCAAAATGTCATCAATGAAGACAATGACGAAGGAATCAATATACGGCCTGAACACCCTATTCATCAAGTCCATGAATGTTTCTGGGGCATTAGTCAAGCCAAAGGACATCACTAGGAACTCATAATGGCCATATCTCGTACGAAAAGCAGTCTTCAGAACATATGAAGCCCGAATCCTCAACTGATGATACCTTGATCGCAAATCAATCTTAGAAAACACACGAGGACCCTGCAACTATTCAAACAAATCATCGATGCGCGACAAGGGATACTTGTTCTTAATGGTAACCTTGTTCAACTGAAGGTAATCAATACACATCCACATAGACCAATCCTTTTTCTTCACAAATAAAACTGGAGCACCCTACGGCGATACACTCGGTCTGATGAACCCCTTAGCTAACAACTCCTCAAGCTGCTCCTTCAACTCCATCAACTCTTTCGGAGCCATATAGTACAGAGGAATGGATATAGGCTCGGTTCCTGGAGCTAGATCAATGTAGAAATCAATATCACGGTCCGGAGGCATGCCCGGAAGATCCAAAGGAAAAACTTCCGCAAACTCTCGAACCACTGGCAATAGATCAATCATCGGAGACTCGGTGGTGGTTTCCCACACGCAAGAAAAATAGGCTAGACAACCCTTCTCGACCATATGTCGAGCCTTCAAAAATGAAATAACCCGGCTGGCTGCGCTAACTGAAGAACCCCTCGACTCCAGCCTAGGTGACTCGGGCATAACTAAAGTAACTGTCTTGGCATGAAAATCAAGCATGACATGATAAGGAGATAGCCAATCCATGCCTAGAATAACCGCAAAATCAACCATGTCGAGCAATAAAAGGTCAGCTCTGGTCTCGAACCCACAGAAGGTGATCACACAAGACAGATACACATGCTCTACCACCACAGAGTCGCCCACAGGAGTGGACACATATATAGGAGATCCCAAGGACTCACGAGAGACATCTAGAAAAGGAGCAAATAGGGCTAAAACATATGAATAAGTGGATCCTGGATCAAACAATACTGAAGCCTCTCTACCACATACTGAGATAATACCTGTGATCACGGCCTCTGAGGCCACTGCATCTGATCTGGCCATAATAGCATAAAACCTGGCTGGAGCACCTAAAGACTGAGCCCCACCGAAGTGAACAGGAGCTGCCTGACCTCCCCCTGACTGGCCTCCACCTCTAGGACGACCCCTGCCGACCTGTCCTCCACCTCTAGATGGCCGGACTGCTGGTGCCGGACCCATCGACTGATAGTTCTGCTGTACGGCCTTGCCCCGATACTGGGGACACTTCCTCCTCATATGACCTGGCTCTCCACACTAATAACAACTCCCAGGTGGCACAGTCTGCTTCCCCGAAGAAGATCCCTGAAGGGCCGGAGGGCGATGAGAGCCCTCAGGCATAACACTGAAATAAGGATCGGAGGATCTCAGATGACTGGAATAACAACTGTGTGAACTCAGAATGGCTGGAGGACGGTAGGAACGCTCTGGCATGGCACTGAAATGAGGCCTCGCTGGAACACCTCGGGGAGGTGGTGGAGGTACTGAATATAAAGGCCTGCTGGGCTGACCGCTGATATGCTGACCCCTGCCCCTAGCTGGAGCGCCTCTGAAATCCCCTGAGAACCTAGCCCTTTTGTCTTGTTGACCCTGTTCCCTGCTCCTCGACCGATAACCCTCGATCCTACGAGCAATCTCCACTACGAGCTGATAAGGGGTACCCATCTCCACCTCTCGAGCCATGGTGGATCTAATATCTGGATGCAACCTTGCTACAGACATCCAAACTCTCTCAGCATCGGTGGGAAATATCATAAGATCATGGCGTGACAGCTCTGAAAATCTTGCCTCATAATCTGTCACGGACATCTGCCCCTGCTCTAACCGCTCAAACTGATCCCGCAGCTCTTCCCTCTCAGAGGGTGGAATATATCTGTCCAAGAACATCTGCGTGAACTGCTCCCAAGTGATAGTAGGAGAATCGACTGTCCTGCTGAGAATATAAGACTACCACCACCTGCGAGCTCTGCCCTCTAACTGGAATGTAGTGAAGTCCACTCCATGGGACGCTAGTATCCCAATGTTGTGCAGTCTATCCATACACCTATCAATGAAGTCCTGGGCATCCTCACCTCGCTCACCCCCGAAGACTGGAGGGCGCAAACGAGTCCATCTGTCTAACATCTTCTGTTGGTTGCCATCCGCAGCTGTTCTGGGCTCCGGTGCTGCTGCTACAGGCTGGGTACCACCCACGGGCAATGTACCCGAGGTATGATGTAATGCTACTGTCGTTCCTGCGGCGTGCGCAGTAAGGGTCTGGGCTCCCGCTCCCGCCTGTGAAGTGGCAGGATCTACTGGAAACAAACCAGCTTGGGACATGGTGTCCATAAATCTCATCATACGGCCCATGACTGCCTGGAAGCCTGGCGCCGTCATAAAGTCTACGGGTGCAGGATCTGCTGAAGGCACCTCATCCTGATCCTCTAATATAGGGTCCTCTGGTGGAGGGACCGGAATAGCTCCGGGACGCCCTCGTCCCTACCACGGTCCGGTGTCCTCCCCCGGCCTCTGCCGCGGCCTCGGCCGGCGGGGGTAGCGGCCCATCCCGGGTCTGGTACATCAGATGCACGCGTACTCACCATCTGCGAGAGAATAGAAGAATGAGTTTAGTAAATAATAGGCTTCACGATAGAATAAGAACAAATAGAGGTTTCCTAACACCCTGTAGCCTCCTGAAGATAAGTACACACATCTCTGTACCGATCCGCAAGACTTTACTGGGTTCGCCCGTGACTCGTGAGACTTACGTGAATCTAGTTCTCTGATACCATGTTGTCACGACCCAAAATCCCACACGGGTCATGATGGCGCCCAACCCCGGAGTCAGGCAAGACAACGGTTGTTTACTAGTTAGATTTTTCCTTATTAACATACCCATCCCACATATTTCTCAAAGTTTTAAAATTTGCTCATTTAAACAAAAGCAGAAACATTTACCAATTTAAATACATACAGCCAAAATGTGCGTGATCCAATATATATACAGTCCCAAAATAAGAATCTACTATGTGCGTGCCAGGAACTAGTGTCACAAGTCAATAGCCGAACTAGTAAAATATACAAAAGATGATACAAGTTGTACTGCTGTCTGAAAGGATGTAGATAGAAGTAAACAAAAGATAACTCCATAGCACAGCTGAGAGGCAGCTCACCGTGGACTCAGGTCCAGAATATATGTCATGCTCCGGTCGGATAACCAGAAACACTAGCCCCAGAACCTGTACAATTAAGTACAAAAGTGCAGCATGAGTACATATATATACCCAGTGAGTATCCCGCCTAACCTCGAAGAGGTAGTGACGGGAGGTCGACATGACACTCACTAAGGTCCAACAGTATAATTTAAAAAATGTAATAAAAATAGTAGGCATGTAAGGACAGTGAAACAACAAGTATATATATAAGATACTGAAATCGAGGAAGAATACTGGGGATAAATAAAACAATTACCACTTCACTTTTTCCCAATTATCTGTCAGATCAATTTCATGAAATTTAGTAACAAATAAATCATACGCATGCAGGGTAAGGACAACCGGCCAGAGTCATAAGATAGTCACGCCCGTGCACTGTCGAGGATCGAACGGCCCGTACCAAAAGTGCACCTCTCCATAAAGTAATCACATCTATGCACTACCGAGGATTGAACGACCCGCACCAAAATATCTCTCAACCTCTCTATGCACTACCGAGGATCGATCGGCTCGTCCCAAAAGTTCATCTCTCAACCTCTCTACGCACTGCCGAGGATCGAACGGCCCGTACCAAAAGTGCGTCTCTCAACCTCTCTATGCACTACCGAGGATCGATCGGCTCGTCCCAAAAGTTCATCTCTCAACCTCTCTACGCACTGCCGAGGATCGAACGGCCCGTACCAAAAGTGCGTCTCTCAACCTCTCTATACACTGCCGATGATTGATCTGCCCGTCCCAAAAGTGCATCTCTCAATCCGCCGTGGCGTACGTCCCGTTCCCATAAGAGCGGGGAAAATCACACTCCGCTCACGGAATACAAATTGCGAAGCAGTCACATGCACATACATTATTCCTTTTTGAAAGAGAATACCTTTCCATGAACAATTTCTTACAAGTTTTTCTTAAATTTCATAACTTCGGGGACATAAGCAACATGAAATGTTAATTCAACACGCATATAGTTCATATCAAGTAAAACACAAGGCATGATGTGGGCCTAATTACCCAGACATAATAGTAATAGTCGGTATGTACGGACTCTCGTCACTTTGTACGTACGTATCCCCCATCAATTATCACATATAGCATTTAAATTACCTGGGGGGGACAATTCCCCCTTGCAAGGTTAGAAGGTAGAGTCACCTTGTGTCGAATCTACCCCTCGGACCAAGGATGCGCCCGAACCTCCGAACTCTACACCCGAGGACTCTCAACTAGCCAAATACGGTACAATGACATTATGCATGCTCAAAGTAGGGAAATTATCCTATTTATTCAATAATTCAACATTCTTGAAAAATTCCCAAAATCCAACCCCGGGCCCGCACGCTCGGATACCAATAATTCTCGAAGGGAACACTCACCCAAAGCCTAAGGATAATTAATATAGGATTCTTACTTGATTTCATAGCAAATTCACGGGTAAATTCTCAAATTATCAGCAGCTCTAGGTTACTACCCAATTCTTGATTTTTCACTAATTTAGGTAGTTAATTAAGCTAGAAATCCATGCATGAAGCTAATATTAGAGTAGATTTTACTTACCTTAAATGACCAGGTCGTTAGCCCCTCAATAGTGGTGGAAATCGCCCCAAGGAAGAAGAAGAAGATGAGAAAATGTGTTAAGGCCCGTGTATAAAAACACATTGTCTGGAAAGTGCTTTCGCACCTGCGGCTCGAGGACCGCACCTATAGTCTCTCACCTGCGAGCAAAGGCCCGCACTTGCGGAAGCGGACTAGGGAGCCTGGGCCCACACCTGTGGTGTGGAGACCGCACCTGCGACTCCGCTCCTGCGGAGCTTTATCCGTGCTTGGGAGAATTGGCCAGACCACTGGAGGTCGCACCTGCGATGTTGGGGACCGCAGGAGCGGTCGCGCACCTGCGACTGGGCAACCGCACCTGCGATCACACCAGAACAGGTGCACCAGCAACTATTTTAGCTGGTTTTAGCTCCGTTAGGTGCCCAGGAGGCACCTGGGCCCACCCGAGCCCTAGTCCAAATATACCAACGAGTCCCAAATCATAATACGGACTCGCTCAAGCCTTAGGAACATCCAAAACAACGCTAAAACTCAAAATCACACCTCCAAACCCCAAGAACCAAACTTAGGAACTTTAAGTTTTCTAGACTTCGCTAACAACGCGCCGAATCGAGCTATACATCTCGGAATGACACCAAATTTTGCAGGAAAGTCATAATTAACATAATGGAACTATTCCCAGTCTCGAAATTCCGTTCAGACCTCGATAACACAAAAACACGTCCCAAACCAAAATAGGAACTTAAGGAACTTCTTATTTCAATATTGGGCGCCGAAATGCCCCCAGGTCATCAGAAACCCATTCCGAACATACGCCCAGGTCCAAAATCATCACACGAAGCTACCAAAATTGACGAAACTCGATTCTGAGGTCGTTTACGCAAAAAGTTGACCGAAGTCAAACTTAGCCTTAAAGGCCAACCTTAAGGAACCAATTGTTCCTATTGCACTCTAAATACCTCCAAATCCCGGACCACCAGTCCCCGCAAGTCATAACTCATAAAAAGCCGCTATGGGAAGTTTCATTTAGGGGAACGGGGTCTGATAATGCAAAACGACCGGTCGGGTCATTACAATACGAAGCTATTCCCAGGCTCGGAATCCCAAACGAACATCAATATCACTGAAATGCGCTTCAAGCCAAACTTAGGAAATTTCTTCAAAATGGCTCACTTCCACAATATACACCGAAACGCTCCCGGGTTATCTAAAGCCCGATCCGGACATAAGCCCAGATTGAAATCATCATACGAACCTGCAAGAACCTTCAAATCTTGATTCGGAGGTCATTTATTCAGAATTCCAATCTTAGTCAATTTCTCCAACTTAAGGCTTTTGAAATGAGAATTTTCTTTCCAAATTAACTCTAAACTTCCCGAAATTCAATTCCGAACACACCTATAAGTTATAATACCTGAAACAGAGCTGCTCATGAACTCAAACCGTTGAACGACGCGCTAGAACTCAAAACGACCGGTCGGGTCGTTACATATAGTGCAATGGATACTATTATGTGATTTATTCATTCTGGGTTGTAATAATCTCTGTAATATTTAGGGTTGATTAGTGAAAGATGGTGTTTTCCTTCTATTTTTGTTAAACTTGGGTAGAAATCCTTCCTATAGGTTTAATTATGTTTATCGAGTCATGTGATTGCTATTACTTGTTTAGAGAACCTGCCTATAGGAATTTCTTGATTGTTTAGTTCTGACTTTTACACTCTGTCACGCCCCGAACTTGGGGGGCGCGACCGGCACCCGGTGCCTCATCTATCCTTGTGTACCAACTTGCGCCTATGGAACTCTGAACATGTGATGTCATACTTTGGCCATGGGCCACATTGCAAGACAACTGCGAATGCTGACTAAATATCAATATAAAGCTGGGCTGATAAGGCCGTCATAACTACTACAACTGGAAAACCAACAAAATAAACATAAAAGTCCTACCAGCCCAACATACTGCACTAACTGACATGATATGTTTACAAGCCTCTACTAGTGGATATATTTTTATCGAAATGGCTTTCCGGCGTACTCATAACATATATACATATCTACATAAGATGTACTCGGGCATGGAGCTTACCGATCAATCAGAACTCGGGAAACACTTAATGAGGAGGTCTACCCGTCTATCTGTCTGAACCTACACGCATGAAATGCAGCGCCCCCAGAAAAAGGACGTCATTACGAATTAATGTACTGAGTATGTAAAGCAATATACTGAAAGCTGAAACTGAACTGATAATATAATAAGTGAAAGAAACTGGAAGTCAAAGATAATCTAAAGATATGCTTACCTCTTGATACTGACTCAACTCTCTCAATATAGTAAGTAAANATATATATATATAAAACTGCTCTGCCGTAGTAGGCTCGCTCATAGGCGCTCGGCCACAGTAGGCTCGATATATAACTTACCATCTAATCAGAGGTTGCCCAATAGGGGCCTACCCATCGATTATAGCTCGATGGTAATGAAAATAATATAATACTGTATATATAGATTCTCCGCTCTCTTGACTGGAATAATATAATACTCAATTGAATATGAAGACCTGATAAAGAGAATATTGTAACTTACAAAACTAGGAAAATTTACGTAACTTGCGAGACTAGCAAATATAATATACGTAAATTCCGGGATATCAATTTTTCTTTATGCCTCGTTAATCAACTCGTGTAATTACGAGATCGTGCCAAAATGAAAGAAGGGCTTAGCCTTAACATACTTGGAGTAGGGAAAAATCCATATGGAGATTTCATTCTCTCTGCTTTTGCTTGAACATTTGATGAACCAACTCTTAGGAGCAACTAAAATCAATAATGATTGCCCACCTTCTTGTTGAGAATGTCATGAAATACATCCAAAAAGGATCAGTAAGAGAGGCATATTCAGCATGTCATAAGGTTTTATGATCAAATAACCCATCAACTCCCTACACTGCCGACCTTTATGAAACACTGTTTGATGGAAGATATCAGCTCAGAATATGCCTTTCCTAAACCGCGTCTCGACTATTTTTCCGTACTTACTACTTAGCAACAGGAAGCATTTTATTAATGATGCTAATTAATGAGAATGAGTTGAGAAGGAATTCATACCAAAGCACAACGACAACGTTCAGTAAGAATTTGTTTGTTCAAAATGTGGTGTGTTGTCGCATAATGAAGTGTATAAGCGACCTAGTCATGCAGCCACCACATAGTCCATAATTTAAATCTTACCACCTATTATTCAATGACTTAAGAGTCATAAGGTTTTGGGGCTGCCACATAATTCTCATATTGGGGTGGTTTAATCATTATCCAATAATCTTTAATTAATTAGGTAATATTCCGTCACCTGGTAATTAACCAATTACCTGTATAATTAAGAATTATCTAAAATTACTTAAAATTCTACTCTTTTTTTATAATACACTTTATACATCCTACTATCATGGACATGGTATCTTGTATGGTACTAGTCCGTAAATATCGGGTATTAATGCTCGCCTCGTATTTTTCCCCCACATGCCAAACATGGATAAAAATTCATTTTCTTTGACTTGATTCCCCTTTCACCTTCACGAATTTATTCATCACTTGTGAAATATCATAATCCTTATAATCTCCAAATAATCTTTTACTTGGACTGATGTCAATTACCTTATGAAAAATTCAACGTACAATACTACAGGGTGCAACATCGTCGTAATTTAATATTGTGAAGCGTAACATCATCGTAATGTAATATTGCAAGGCATAACATCGACGTAATACTGCGGGGCGTAACATTATTCTGCCTTTTGGAACATTCGTCCTCGAATGTTGACTGATGCAGGTCTTGCGAATACTTTAGTACTCGTCTTGCCATCTAGGCGACTGTTCTATGACTGAATCCCAAAGTCCAGGGCATTCCCCCCTTTAAGCCTCTTTCTCACACCACGTCTTGTAGTCGGAATCCTTCTAATCTCATAACTATTTCTACCTTCTATCATGCAGCCTTTACTACCCTAACTTGTATGAGCGCCTGACTTTTCTCTTCTGTTCTAGCTTTTCGCCAATCTCTAGGTTTCACTTTGTGAACATATACAAAATTATGTCAAGCTGTCCATTTGGGCGTTGTTAGCTTTACTACATCTAAGTAGGCCATATTATACCAAAGTTCTTACTTCGATTTATCGTTACTGAGGTCTACTACCGAACTCCAGGTTACTCCCGTTGCTTATCCTATATGTATAAAGCTAAATCCTTTAACACTTCTTCATTACTGTTCATCTTAAGACTGATGGCCCAATCTCATCTCGTACTTTGCAACTTTTACCCATCCATTGTTTATTCACCTCAATGTTGATCTACAATCATCCATTGATAACTTAAAGTTTCTTACATAATATATTGCCACTAGGGCTTACGTTGCACCATGGAATATTTGAAGTGATTTTTCTAATCCACCTGGGTGATACGATATTATATTCATAACCGTATTTCATAGCATTCCTATGTGACTCACCTTACGTGGATATTTTAATCTTGTCCAATTTATGAAATCCCTTTCTTTTATTTGTCAGACCATTACTCAATCGAAGGCCCAAACGTTGTCCTTTATCTATCACAAACACACCCTCATTCTACTAGCAGGGCAACATTCCATCTCGTCGAAATGTTATTAGTCTTAGACTCTTTTGAGTTCATTCAGGCTATACTGAACTTTCGATAACTTAGGGAAACCATCAGCTTTCTTAGTTTCATGAGCTTAATCCTGAGGACTAATCCATTCTTGTCACCTTCTCACTGCCCTTTCTTATCCTTACTGCCACACCTCCTTTTTCACCCGTAAGGGTAATCAGAGAGTTTTTCCACTTTAAGTGACATAATTCATTTTTGGGATTTATTTTATTCAGAGTCGCCACCCGGATTTTTTACATTTTTCCGAGACACCATTTATTTATTAGAAATCCCAAAACCGAGGAATGATGACTCTGCTAAATTGTCTGCGAACCAGAAATCCGAGTAAGGAATTCTGTTAACCCGGGAGAAGGTGTCAGACATTCCCGAGTTTCGTGGTTCTAGCACGGTCGCTTAACTATTAATATTTGACCTAAATTATCTGATTATTTACGTATTTTAGCCTATTGTGCATTTATCCCTTTAATTTTTAGCCGCTTTTAATATTTATGGATTTATTTTGAAACAAGTCAAGATGGCGTGCACTTGCCATTTTTGGACACATTGTAAACGCGCCACATGAAATGCACCCGCAATTTACAACGTGTTGATTTTTTATTATAGTTTGATGTAGTGGTTGAGTAGCATGAGTTGCAAACCCGGGTGTAGATTATGTAATCATAATAATTGCTTATTTGAAGCAAAATCATTATTTTCGTAGGTTCTTTTGTCTTTCCTAAGTTATGTGTCATACTAGTCTAAAAGAGGTATTTTGGGCTACAAGATGAATTTGTTCAAAGCCTTTCTATACCCATTTTATTAACCTAAAAATCATGAACTGGACCGAGTTATAATCTGGCCCAATTTTGTGCTTGAGGGTTTGGGCCAGCCTTTGTCTTTGTACGATCCCTAAGTATAGTTTTTCCCATTTTCGGTTGAATTATCACAAATGGCTATTAAATGCACATGAATTATCCCTAAGTTGTAGAAAGTTTCAGTGTCCAAAACTAAAAGGAAGGGAAGGTCTTCTGTTAATCGCAACAATTAGTAAATCAAAGAAGTACAAGAATGCTACATTAGTCAGGCACTAAATGATTTATCACATCGCTTATAATGTTGGATATTATTCTCTGTCAGCAGAAAATTCACAAACCTTCAATGCATTTCACTAAAAATTTTATAGGAATACTCAAAGTTGAAGTTATAAAAATCCAAACAACAAAATAAGGTGACAAAAACATGCAAAGGTCATAGTGATCAACAAATTTGCTAGAACTATTCAAGGTTGTTAAAGATTGACAAATCGTTGAAGTGTTATGACCATGTCACCACAATCAATAGAAACATCTAATAACAACTAGCAGGATGATGAACTCTCAATAGAAACACAATCGTTGGTTTAATCAAGACACTAGGTGGAATTAGACCATGAACTCTCCATTGTCGTTTGATTACCTATGTCCGTTACATTAAGCTTTTTCTTCTGCACATGGGGCAAGTGCTATCATACAGAATTAAAAAATATCTTCGTCTTATAGGCAGATCTCACAGATCAATCCAATTACAAAATGTAAAAATTGATACTTATATCGTAGGTAGACGAACTTCAATACCAAATATAGTGCTACTAATAACTTGTTATAATCAATGATAATGTAAAATTAGTATATAAATTGAGTTATTTCACTATTTCATCCAAATGGAGGACAAATACGCATTGATTATACATCAGGAGAATAGAAATCATATTTGAACAAATCTTAAAAAAAATAAACTAAATTAACTTAACAGTTTAATCATCCAATGAAATCACGATACAAGAAAATTTGGTAACTGACCTAATTGAAACAAAACACATCAATAAACTCAAATATCGTAGAATTCAGCCAGTGTATCTCTAGCAGTAATTTTGGCAGCAGAACATCGAGACATCAAGCTCAGCTATTCCAAAAAAAAATCCAGAAATGTAAGGGAAAAGAGTAATCTAGGACTCGTTTCCAAAGATCCTTTCCCTCTGTTCTAGATTTTGGTTTTAATTCCTTTTATTAGAAATTTGTTTTAGCTGAGTTCGACCTCTGTTACGCCTGGCAACAATGGAGGGTCGACGAACAGATCTATTTCTTTAGTTTTGAATTTCATAGTTTCTCTTCTACTTGGTGAATGTGCGTGACTGAGTTCTGGTGGTAGAAGGTCGATGGGTCAGTGTGTTTGGGGAGGGGGGCGTCGTCTATGTTAGTAAGAGAGAGAGAGGTGAAATTCTAGTCTCTTGTTCAGTGAGAAAANGACTGTCTCTTCAGGGATTAGGAGGAGGAGTCTATTTCATTTTTGTCTATTTTTTGTATATGATTAGGTCTCCTTTGTATTGTTCTTAGAAAGGAAGGTCTAAACTTTTTTGTCCCTTGAAGATGATAGAGTGATGGAGAAGAAGGGGGGAGGGAAACAACGCTGGGGTTTTAAAGGGAAGGGATCCTAAATTAGGTCTATGTCTAGATTTTAGGAAAATGGGGTTTTTAAAGAGGGGGTATTTGGTTGGGCCTGGGTTTTTGGGCCCAAAAATTGGGTCAATTTGAAATAAAAGGCCAAATTGTTCTTTCAAAAATAGCCACTTTACTACTAATTAAATTTATTTTTACCAAAACGACCTAATTAACATTTTAACTAATTAAATAACCTAATTGATTAAATCTAATGTATATTTTTTTGGTGATTTTCATGTATTAATCTAACAATTAAAGAGTAATTAATTCCGAAAAATACAAATTAAACCTAAGGTGGCATGAAGTGAAAATGTGACAATTTTTAATGACTTTTTCCGTAGTTTTGAAGTATTAAATATGCATGACATGCAACTAAATAAATAAAAGTTCCTAAAATTCATTAAAAGTTATTTTTTGATTATTTTTAGGAGTAATTTTCATGCGGGGCAAAAATTGGTTGTTCACAGCTGCCCCTCTTTGCTCGAGAACATGAAGAGTTTTCGGGAAAAGATAAAGTGAGCAATTACGAGTAATTTTTGCCCGTTTGGTACTCCATTTGGAAGCATTTTGAAAAGGTTTTGACCTAACCTTGCTTCGGAGGTTGCCTACATATCCTTGGCTATAAAGGAATCAGGTTAGTGTAGTTCTGGAAGTTTTGGTAGATGGGACTACCGGGAAGCTGTGATTTCACTGTTGTTGCCGCTGCTTACTTCTTGCTGAGCTCCTTATTACACCAAAATCAAAGTGAAAAGTTAAACCTATCAACTACGAGTTACAAGATTCCTATCTATGAGTATTCTGAAGCTTGATCTTGAGCCTTGGCTGCTTCTTTATACAGACTCCGATCTGAATCTTGATGCTTGTTAGTTATAGGTGCTGGTCTAATCTTCTTCAGATTTTCGGATCAAGAATGGACATGCATAGCTTCTGACTTCAATCTGTCTTTAGAAGTCCACATGTTTTCTGCTTCTGCACTTTCGGGTTCAACTCTTTTCTTTTCTTCTTTTCTTTTATTCTGAATTGAGACGTCTTCTTTTGGTCGTCTCGAATCCATTGTCCTAAATTGTAATATGTGCAAATTAAAAAACAAACGAACAAAATTTTCTGCCCCAGTTTTCACCAGGAAAATTTCGCGAGTTATTGTAATAAAACATATGCTACTTTATTATTGAAAGAAATGAAAAGCCGGGAATGGTGCACCCGGAGTTATTGTAGACTAGGGAGTGGATACCCTATGCCTAAAGGTAAAATCAACTAGGGAGTGGAGACCCTATGTCTAAGAATAAAATCAACTAGGGATTGGAGACCCAATGTTGGAAAGAAGACTAGAGAGTGGTGACCCTATGCCCAAAAATAGAATCAACTAGGGATTGGAGACCCTATGTTGGAAACAAGACTAGGGAGTGGAGACCCTATGTCTAAAAATAAAATCAACTAGGGATTGGAGACCCTATGTTGGAAAGAAGACTAGGGAGTGGAGACCCTATGTCTAAAAATCAACTAGGGATTGGAGACCCTATGTTGGAAAGAAGAGTAGGGAGTGGAGACCCTATCTCTAAAAATAAAATAAACTAGGGATTGGAGACCCTATGTTGGAAAGAAGACTAGGGAGTGGAGACCCTATGTCTAAAAATAAAATCAACTAGGGATTGGAGACCCTATGTGGGAAAGAATCCTAGGAAGTGGAGACCCTATGTTGGAAAGAAGCCTAGAGAATGGAGACCCTATGTCTAAAAATAAAATCAACTAGGGATTGGAGACCCTATGTTGGAAATAAGACTAGGGAGTGGAGACCCTATGTATAAAATTAAAATCAACTAGGGATTGGAGACCCTATGTTGGAAATAAGACTAGGGAGTGGAGACCCTATGTATAAAATTAAAATCAACTAGGGATTGGAGACCCTATGTTGGAATAAATTGATAGGTTATGCTGTCGTCAAGAAAGATCGACGGGTTATGCCGGTGTCTGGGGGAGGATCAATGGGTTATGCCGTTGTCAAGAAAAGAGATCACCAGGTTATGTTGGTGTCTGGAAAGGTCAACTGGTTATGCTTTTGCCAGGAAAAGGAGATCACTGGGTTATGCCAATGTCTGGAAATGATCAACGGGTAATGCCGTTGTCAGGAAAATAAGAGATCACCAGGTTATGCTGGTGTCCGAAAAGGTCAACAGGTTATGTTGTTGCCTGTGGAAAAGAGATCACTGGGTTATGCCAGTGTTTGGAGAAGAAAAGATCACCAGGTTATGCTGGTGTCTGGGATGATGAACATGTTATGCTGTTGTCAAGAAGAGGAAAGATTATGCTGGTGTCCGAGAAGATCAACAGGTTATGTTGTTTCCTGGAAGACGAGATCACTGGGGTATGCAAGTGTCTGGAGATGATCAACAAGTTATGCTGTTGTCAATAAAAGGAAAGATCACGAGGCTATGCTGGTGTCTGGGAAGGTCAATAGGTTATGCTGTTGCATGGAAGAAGAGATCACTGGGTTATGCCAGTGTAGGGAAAAGAAAAGATCACCAGGTTATGCTTGTTTTTGGAAAGGTCAACAGGTTATGTTGTTGCCTGAAAAATAGATCACTGGGTTATGCCAGTGTCTGGAAATGATCAACAGGTTACGCTGTTGTCAGGAAAAGAAAAGATCACCAGTTTATGCCGATGACTGGAATGGTCAACAGATTATGCTGTTGCTTGAGAAAGAGATCACTGGGTTATGCTAGTGTCTGGAAATGATCAACAGGTTATGCTGTTGTCAGGAAAAAAAGATCACCAGGTTATGCTGGCATCAACTAGGGAGTGGAGACCCTATGCTGGCATCAGGTTATGCTGGCATCAACTAGGCAGTGGAGACCCTATGTTGGTATCAACTAAGGAATGAAATATCCTTGGTTGGAAAAGGTTTGGCTAGGGATTGGTGACCCTACGCCACTTTAGGTTTGAATCATTTTCAACTTCATTTCTTCTTTTTTCTTTTTATTTTCTTTTTCTCTTTTTTTTATTATTTTATTTTATTTTATTTTTTTATTCTCTTTTCATGCATGCAGGAAATTATTTTTTGGAGGAAACTTCCCTTTTTTGGAGTCAATGCTGCAGATCTCCTTCTAGCCCTTGCGCCATTTCTTTTGGTTGCACCTGCTTGTTGCACGGTTGCTTTCGAGTTGCACCTGTTTCAGATTTTCAAACAAAGAACAATTTGTTAGTTTGAAACGGTGGTTGGTTTTGCGGCGTTGATTTTAAACTGTTTGATCTCAGTTCTTTTGATGAAGATCTCAACCACTTGCTTGCTGGGGATTGGGTTTCATCTCTAATCCCGGGGACCTTGCTTTCCAGATTTTACCATGGCGATCGGTCACGTGGGACCCAACATTTTATTTTACCTTTGTAGGCCTTTCACTTGCTTTTTCTTTTGGATTTCTAGAGTATCGGGGGAAAGTTTTGGCCCCTCAAATTCTGATGCAACGGTTAGTCGTGTGGGGCTAAACCTTTCCAACTTTGCTTCGCCTTTATTGGCCTTTCATTTCTTACTTTTCCTCCAACTTTAGCCTTAGGGAATTTGGAGTATTTTGGCTTTTCAGACCTTGCCGAACAAGAGGTGTCCCTTTAGGGGAAAGGAAGGAAGGACTTATCTGGAGTGCATGCGGACTTCAATTAACATGACATGCCTTTTGGACTGGTTTCCTGATCCATGTAAACCGTCAGACTCTCAGAAATTCATCACAACTATTATCTCGATATTGAGAAATCTTGCCCTGGACTGTGTCCATACCATTATCATTTTCGGTCAATGGCGCCCTTTGCGGGTTTTCGCCAACTAACCTCTCTCATTTCTCTTCTTACCGTCGCCTCATGGTGCCCGTGTGGGTTTTCACTAATGACACTCTCTCATTTTTATTTCTCTTCTTACCGTCGCCTCACGGTTCCCGTGTGAGTTTTCACCGATAAGACTCTCTCATTTTAATTTCTCTCATTTTCTTGTATTTGGATCCAAACAACTGTATCCTCCAATTTTGGAAATCTTTGCCGATTGATCGGAAGGACTTGAACAGGGTTTTTGGTGAAAGAATTTATGTTGAATTACAACTTTGGAACCTTTCAGGCGACACATCGCCGAACCATTATAACTTCTGCCTAGTTTCACTTTTGGGGAAATTTGGATTTTTATTTTGGTGTGATTGAACCCCAGGGAGAGGCTGCCTACGTATCCTTTCAGAATCAAGTCAAACATAGTTCAGGGAAACATTTTTTGTTTTTGTTTTGGTTTTTTTTTTGATTTTCGTTTTGTTTTTCCTCTGTTTTGTTTTGTTTTCTCTTTCTTTTGCTTCCTTGTTCTCTTTTTTTTTGGCATTTCATCATAATTTTTTTTTCTTCTTTTTCCCCTTTCTTTTTTTTTCATTTTTCAATCAATCAATTTTTTTTTTCTTTTTTTTTGTTTTCCAATAACACTTTCGGGTTCCAAAGAGGGTAATCAAAGAAGAGTAACCAGCTCAAAGGGTTTGCAAAAGGGTTAATGGTGTTTGGGTAGATAGAATGAAAGCTTTCGTCATCCCAACCTGAGAACATTTGAAAATATATGGAGGATCAAACATAGTACCTTTTGACTGCACCTGTGTTGACAGTTGTTTCAGGGACATTTTCTTCGATGTACCCCAAGTACAAACGCACTCTTTCGGCAGTACTCTTGCAGTAATGTATGGACCTTTCCATTCTGAACCAATTTTCCTTTGGCTGTTCCGATTCATTGTTTTATTTCCTTGACCAAACTTCATTTTCATTCGGGTTCTTGATTCATCATTTCGAAGTCTGACAACGTTTTAGGATCTTTTGACTGCATCTGTGTTGACAGTTATTTCAGGGACATTTCCTTCGATGTACCCCAAGTACAAACACACTCTTTCGGCAGTACTCTTGTACTAATGTATGGATCTTTCCAATCTGAACCAATTGTCTTTTGGCTGTTCCGATTTATTATTTTATCTCCTTGACATAACTTCATTTGTATTCTGATTCTTGATTCATTATTTCAAAATCTGACAGCATTTTAGGATCTGGGCATGAAGTCCGCAAGCATGTCATATTATTGAAATCTGCATTTAAACAAGACTGAAAGTAGAGTAAGAAAGAGACAAGATTAAGAAAAGAGACATTCTTGGAAAATGAAATATTAATTCCATTTGATTTTTTTCGTTTTTTTTGTTTTGATGTTTTTTTTAAAAGATAGAAGGGTTTACATCGGAAAGTAAGACAATAAAGTAAAACATCCGGACCACACCCTGAGATAATACAGATGCAGAAAGGATAGCAAGACTGGCTACCGAGACTCGTATCTGATGGGGAAACTTTCAGGCTTGGCGACCGTTTTTTGGCTTTTCTTCTATCTCGACAATGGATGTAATGGCCTTCAGTGTCGGATCAAATTCTTCATCTTCAAAAATCATTCCGACTACCGGCCCAGTGTGAGCAGGCAAGGGATTATTCATCATATTAGGGTCATCTTCATCCCTAAACACTATTGCCTGGACCTCGATGAGATCTTCCACTGCCCTTTTAAGAGTCCAACAATCTTCAGTATCATGCCTCACTGCTCCAGAGTGGTATTCACATCTAGCATTAGCCCGGTGCGAGGGGGACTCGGGGTTCGGCCGGTTTGGAGCCACTGGCCGCAGCAGACCTATTCTGACCATCTTTTGGAACTAGCTAGAGTACGATTCACCAATAGGGGTGCACTGATTCTTTTGGAAAGGCTCTCTTGGGCGAGGATTGTATTGGTGAACATTTGGTTGGGGTTTATATGGAGCTTGGTAAGGATGGGCATTTTTGGGAAGTGGAGCTCGATTTTGGGTATAATTTTGTGGTCGCGTATAAGATTGTGCGTTCACCACCACATAGGGAGGCGGTGCCACGGCATATGCAGCATCATCTTGATAGGGATAATAGTGTTGTGGGACGTTAGGAATCATGTATGATTGGTTGAATGCCCTGCGGCCCCCCTTCGAGCTCGAAGCCATCATAGCTCCCTCTTCTATCTCGTTTATGCTTATCAAACCCCCCGAACCATTCTAAATAGCCTGTGATGCAGCCTTAAAAGCAGCTTGACTCAAAATTCGGCCCATTTCCAAACCATTTTCTACCATCTCCCCAATTTTGATAGCCTCGGCGAACGGTCTACCCATAGCAGACATCATGTTCTAGAAGTAGTCCGCCTCTTGGGCCTGTGGGAAGACCATAACCATTTCTGCTTCATCCATTGGAGGCTTTACCCTGGCAGCTTGCTCACACAATTTGACAGCATATTCGCGAAAGCTTTCTGCAATTTCCTTTTTCAAATTAGACAAAGAATTCCTATCGGGAGAGATGTCCACATTATACTGGAACTAGCGCACAAAGTCTCGGGCCAAATCATCCCACACATGCCAATAGGTAATTTCTTTATCCATATACCATTCAGCAGCGATTCTGGTGAGGCTTTCTCCGAAGTAGGCCATTAGCAACTCCTCTTTTCCACCAGCACCCCTCATCTGGTTACAATATCGTTTCAAGTGAGCCATCGGGTCTCCGTGCCTGTCATATTTTTCAAACTTTGGCATTTTGAAACCAACCTGTGGGTGAACATGTGGAAACATGCATAAATCGGAGTAGGAGACACTCTTCTGACCACTCAAACCCTGCATGTTTTTTAAGCTTTGCTCTAGGCTTCTCATCTTCCGATCCATTTCTTCCTGCTCGGGGTTTCTCATTGTTCTTTGTTGACCCATGGAAGAATCATATTGTGGGTGCTGAGGGCATGGGTTTGGCCTGGGCACTGTTGGATGTGCCGTAGTGGAGGATGGTGGTGCAGCGAACATTGCTGGATGTGCCCTTGGATCCGGCGCCTGGGGGTGATCCACAGGACCATTAGGCGGCATTATAGGGTGGCCGCATGGGAAGAGTGAGTTGGGCACAAGGACGTTGGAAAACTCATCTAAACTGGGGATCAACTCAAGGAAACCAGGGGTCACACTATGTGGTTCCCTACCATTGGATCAGGCGTCCCACATTTCCAATATGCAGCGACGCAACATTCTATTTTCTTCAGCAGTTGCAGATTCAGGCTGCGGAATAGCCGATGCCGGGCTATCCTCAGGACCGGTGATTGGCAGATTTCTTGCGGAGGCCATCTTTACCTTTGGATCTTATGAAGGATGAGAAACCGGACTACCAACAAAACCAACCACCTAAATATGACCTGTCTTATTTGCACATACAACAACCTGGTTAGTTTAAGCCATTTAACATATAGGAAATTGCATATTGGGATGCAATGCACCTAACAGTTAAAGTTTGTACCATGTGTTTAAATAGTTGCGTGTTTCATCCCGGCCTTTAAATGTCCCTTTCTATTTTTGTTTCTCCCTTTTTTTTTTAAATATCTTGGTTTCTTTTTCTTTTCTTTTTGTTATTTTCGCTCTTTGTTTTTCTCAGTTATTTTGTCACTCTTTTTTTTTCACTTAAATTTTTTATAGCTATGGTCGAATCTTATGGGGATTGCGTACGTATCATGATGCCGCATGAATCAGATCTTTCGTAGTTCGAGAAGATCAGAGTAAATAAGCTAACTTTCTCTATTTTTTTTTTTATTTTAATTTTTGAAATGTTTGAAAGAAGACTTCTAAAGAAGCAAGGAAATATTTTTTGGACTTTTGAATTTTCTTTTTTTGAAATTTCATTTTTTATTTTAATTTTTGAAATAAAAACTTCTAAAGAAAAAGGAAATATATTTGGATGATTGTTTCTGATTTTTTTTTTAGAATTTTTGGAAAAAAGACTACTTTAGAAGAAAAAGAATATCTTTTTGGATTTTTGATTTTCTCTACCTTTTTTTTTTTGCATTTTTGAGAAAAAGACTACTAAAAGGTTAGAAAAACATGTTTTTTTGGTATCTTTGGACATCAAATTTTCAATTCTTTATGACATTTGCGAAAGAAAAGGAATATATTTTTTTCTTGTTTGTTTTCTGATCTTGTTTTTTAGTTTTGGGAAAAATACTTTTGAAGAAGGGAAACATATTTTTTGGGTTTTTGATTGATTATTCTACTTTTTTTTGTTTTTGCATGAAAGACTTCAAAAAGAAGGAAAATATTTTTTGTTTTATTTTTTCTTTTAAAAAAATCTCTTCCCTTTTGTTTTTGATTTGTTTGGAATTTTCAGGATGGAATTAAAGGAATATTTTTTAGGATTTTTAAAAAATTATGGTCGGAACCGATGATGATTGCCTACCGTATCTCACATCCGGTGAGAATCAGACCCGCGTAGTTTGGTAAATCTCGACACAATTTTGAAAAATATGCAGCGACTCATTTCATTTTGAAATACTATTTTCCTTATTTCTTCTCCTCTATTTTCGGAAATTTTGACAGAGTTTTGGGATGATTTTGAATATTAGGTTTTTTTAAAAAAATAAGATAAATCTCCTATTCTATTTCTCTCTTGGTTTTTCGATTATTCTTCTTTTTAAAAAAGTCAATCAACAAACAAACCAAAACAAAATATTGTACACATAGCAAGTAGGATGCATCAGGATGGTCTTTTATTTCGGGTTCACCTATCCTAGACGGACCCAACCCTTGTGTTGAGTCCCCTAAGTCAAAATACACGTGATGCAAATAATCGTTCCTACTAGGGATCCGGCATGCGGCTATGTTATATTAGGTTTATATCCTGGGGTTTTGTTCTAGACAAGGCTTACCCGAGCGGACAACTCGAGCCGAGGTCGGGGCAGCGTACCGGGAATACAGAAGCTTTACCGGCTTTGCAACTTTTTCGTACCTCGTTCTAAAATTTGGATGACTCTAACATAAAAGAAGTCACACGAAGTTCACACTTCCCAGATGATTTAGAAGACTCAGAGATAAGAAGGGTTTCAACACAGTTTATATGCAATTCTGATAAATATCAAAGCGGTAAATATTAGCACATCAGGTTTAAACACGTAAAATCAGATAAGGAAAGCCAAAACATAACAGTTATATAAGCTCGAATTCTTGAACCCTGAACCAGAGATTCAGGGTTCATTTCCCAGCGGAGTCGCCAGAGCTGTCACACCACCTTTTTCACCCGTAAGGGTAATAAGGGAGTTTTTTCACTTTAAGTGACATAATTCGTTTTTGGAATTTATTTTATTCAGAGTCGCCACCCGAATTTTTTACGGTGTTCCGGGATACCATTTATTTATTAGAAATCCCAAACCGAGGAATTTTGACTCTGTTAAATTGTCTGCGAACCAGAAATCCGAGTAAGGAATTCTGTTAATCCGGGAGAAGGTGTCAGGCATTCCCGAGTTCCGTGGTTCTAGCACGGCCACTTAACTTTTAATATTTGGCCTAAATTATCTGATTATTTACGTATTTTAGCCTATTGTGCATTTATCCCTTTAATTTTTAGCCGCTTTTAATATTTATGGATTTATTTTGAAACAAGTCATGTTTGCGTGCACTTGCCGTTTTTGGACACATTGTAAACGCGCCACATGAAATGCACCCGCAATTTACAACGTGTTGATTTTTTATTATAGTTTGAAGTAGTGGTCGAGTAGCATGAGTTGCAAACCCGAGTGTAGATTATGTAATCATGACTATGGTCACAATGATTTAATTGCTTATTTGAATAAAAATTATTATTTTCGTAGGTTCTTTTGTCTTGCCTAAGTTATGTGTCATACTAGTCTAAAAGAGTTATTTTGGGCTACAAGATGGATTTGTCCAAAGCCTTTCTAAACCCATTTTATTAACCTAAAAATCATGAACTGGGCTGAGTTATAATCTGGCACAATTTTGTGCTTGAGGGATTGGGCAAGCCTTTGTCTTTGTACGATCCCTAACTATAGTCTGTCCCATTTTCGGTTGAATTATCACAAATGGGTATTACATGCATATGAACTATCCCTAAGTTGTAGAAATTTTTAGTGTCCAAATCTAAAAGGAAGGGAAGGTCTTCTAATCGCAACAATTAGTAAATCAAAGAAGTACAAGAATGCTACATTAGTCAGGCACTAAATGATTAATCACATCGTTTATAATGTTGGATCTTATTCTCTGTCAGCAGAAAATTCACAAACCTTCAATGCATTTCACTAAAACTTTTATAGGATCCTCAAAGTTGAAGTTATACAAATCCAAACAACAAAATAAGGTGACAAAAACATGCAAAGGTCATAGTGATCAATAGATTTGCTAGAACTATTCAAGGTTGTTAAAGATTGACAAATCATTGAAGTTTTATGATCATGTCACCACAATCAATAGAAACAGTTTATAACAACTAGCAGGATGATGAACTCTCAATAGAAACACAACCGTTGGTTTAATTCAGACACTAGGTGGAATTAGGCCATCAACTCTCTATTGTCGCTTGGTTGCCTATGTCAGTTACATTAAGATTTTTCTTCTGCAAATGGGGCATGTGCTATCCTACATAATTAAAACATATCTTCGTCTTATAGGCAGATCTCACAGATCAATCCAATTACAAAATGTTAAAATTGATACTTATATCGTAGGTAGACGAACTTCAATACAAAATATAGTGCTACTAATAACTTGTTATAATCGATGATAATGTAAAAACAGTATATAAATTGAGTTATTTGACTATTTCATCCAAATGGAGGACAAATACGCATTGATTATACATCATGACAACATAAATTATATTTGAAAAATCTTAAGAAAAATAAACCAAATGATAACTTAACAGTTTAATCATCCAATGAAATCACGATACAAGAAAATTTTGTAACTGACCTAATTGAATTGAAACACACCGATAAGCTCAAATATCGTAGAATTCAGCCAGTGTAGCTTCAGCAACAATTTTGGCAGCAGAACATCGAGGCATGAAGCTCAGCTATTCCAAAAAAAAATCCAGAAATGTAAGGAGAAAGAGTAATCTAGGACCCGCTTCCAAAAATCCTTTCCCTCACTTCTCGATTTTGGTTTTCTTTACTTTTATTGGAAATTTGTTTTAGTTGAGTTCGACCTCTGTTATGCCTGACAACAATGGAGGGTCGACGGACAAATCTATTTCTTTAGTTTTGAATTTCAGAGTTTCTCTTCTATTCGGTGAAGGTGCGTGACTGAGTTCTGGTGGTGGAAGGTCGCTGGGTCAGTGTGTTTGGGGAGGGGGCGTCGTCTACGTTAGCAAGAGAGAGATAGGTGAAATTCTGGTCTCTTGTTCCGTGAGAAAAATGAGGAAGACCAGGAGGAGGGGGTG